>VXAX01005995.1:97527-183880 GCA_013399835.1 Leptocoma aspasia | reverse complement strand
GTGTCACATTCAGAGGCGGCGGTGGACCGGTGCTCGCCCCCTCCCTGTCTCGGAGGGGAGGGGAGAGGGGTGGTGGTGAGCGGCGGTGCCGAGCCGCCTCAGCCCGTGCGCTGCGGGAGTCGGGGGGGTTGTGCGTGGTGGTGTCTGCCCTGCCCTGAGCACACAGCTAACTGTGTGTGTGTGTCTGTCTGTCTGTCTCTTTCCATACCGGGGGATTGCATTCTTAAAATACACCCGATACAATGCACCAGCCTGACTCAGCCGCAGACATTAGTGCTAGGAAGATGGCGCACCCGGCGATGTTTCCTAGAAGGGGCAGCAGCAGTAGCAGCGGCAGCAGCTGCGTTACTGCTCCCACTGCACCAGGTACCGGCGTTGGGAGCGCTGCCCTCTCCGCCGAGGATTACCAGCCGCCTTTGCTGGTCCAGCCGCCGCCTCCATCTCCTGCAGCATCTTCAGCAGCGGGTCCACAGCCGACACCCCCTCACCCACAAAGCCTGAACCTCCTCTCGCAGTCGCAGCTCCAGCCACAGCCCCTTGCACAGACTGGAGCTCAAATGAAAAAGAAAAGTGGCTTTCAAATTACCAGTGTGACCCCTGCTCAAATATCAGCTAGTATGAGCTCTAATAACAGCATAGCCGAGGATACAGAAAGCTACGATGACCTGGATGAGTCTCACACTGAAGACCTGTCATCTTCAGAAATCTTGGATGTGTCTTTATCCAGAGCCACTGACATGGGAGAGCCTGAGAGGAGTTCTTCTGAAGAGACTCTAAATAACTTCCAAGAGGCAGAGACTCCTGGGGCCGTTTCTCCAAACCAGCCTCATCTTCCTCAGCAGCATGCTCCTCTGCCTCATCACCCACAGCAGAGTGTTGCGATCAATGGAAGTGTTCATCCCCATCATGTTCATCATCACCACCATCTTCACCACCACCATCATGGACACCATCATCCATCGCATCCTGGGGTGGGTAGTGCCCCAATTTCTGGAGGTCCACCGCCCAGTCCATCGTTTAGAAAACTATCAACAACTGGAAGCTCTGACAATGTTATATCAACTGCACCAGTTTCTGCTGCATCATCCACTGGTTCCCCGGCATCTGCCGTGTCTAATATCCGCACTACAAGTACTCCTGGCAATTTAGGTGTAAGTTCTGCTGCTGGAACTAGTACCTTAAGTAATATTGGTGGTGGTAGTTCTAGTGTGGCAAGCAATGTGCTTGGTACTATAAATTTAAGCAACGTCATGAGTACTGGTAATGTAAATGCTTTGTCTGGAACTAGCAGCAATGCTAATGTGAATATCTTGAGTGGTGTTGGCAATGGTACGAGTGCTTCCTCTAGTGTCATTAACAATGTTACTAATCCAACTGCAGGAATGGCAGTGGGATCAAGCCAGCAGCAACCTGCATCTGGCACGTCAAGGTTTAGGGTCGTAAAATTAGATTCTAGTTCTGAACCTTTCAAAAAAGGTAGATGGACATGCACTGAATTCTATGATAAAGAAAACACTGTTGCAGTTTCGGAGGGAGTAGCAGTAAACAAAGCAGTAGAGACGATAAAACAAAACCCGCTTGAAGTGACTTCTGAAAGGGAGAGCACCAGTGGGAGTTCTGTTAGCAGCAATGTAAGCACACTGAGTCACTATACAGAAAGTGTGGGAAGTGGAGAAATGGGAGCACCTACTGTGGTACAGCAGCAAGCCTTTCAAGGTGTGGGTCCGCAGCAGATGGATTTTAGCAGTGCTGCTCCTCCAGCAATTCCAGCATCTAGTATACCACAGAGTGTTTCTCAATCACAGCTTGCACAAGTCCAGCTGCATTCTCAAGAAGTAAACTATCCACAGCAGAAGCCAGGGGTCCAACCTCCTGCACAGGCCAGTCTAACCACTGTAACTGGGGTTCAGCCAGCCCCAGTTAATATACTAGGTGTATCCCCATCTCTGGGCCACCAGCAGCCTGCCCTTCAGAGTATGGCTCAACAGCAGCTGCCATACTCGCAGCCAGCACAGCCTGTGCAGACTTTGCCAGTGGTGCAGCAGCAGTTGCAGTATGGACAACAGCAGCAGCAGCAACAGCAGCCAGTTCCTACGCAGATGGCCGCGGGTCACGTTAAGCCAGTGAACCAAAACTCTGTCACAGGGGCTATGCCAGACTACATTCAACATCAGCAGATCCTTCAGACTCCAGCTCCTGCCATGCAGCCAAGTTCTACAGGAGTAGGAGCTGGGCAACCGGTTCCTGTTGCCCAGGCACAGGCCATGCAGCCTTCGGTGCAAGCACATCCAGCTGCTGCCCCAGCTCAGCCTGTTGCACACGCTCCAGCAGCAATACCAGGTGTAGCTGCCAGTGGTCAAATGCTAAATGTTGGGCAGCAAGGAAGTGTAGCTGCTGTGGTGCAACCACCATCTGCTACAAACCAAATTCCACCTCCAGTTATGCCATCAACAGCTGCTCCTCCATCTTCCCAAGTAGTGCAGCCTGTGCAGACAGGAATAATGCAGCAAGGATTACAGACTAGCGCTACAGGCCTTCCTCAACAAATGGTCATTGCTCAGCAAAACACCTTGTTACCTGTACAGCCACAGGCACAAGGAGTGGAATCTGTAGTCCAAGGGATGACTGGCCAGCAGCTGCCTGCAGTAAGCCCTATACCCTCTGCTAGTACTGTTCCTGCACCAAGTCAAGCTGGTTCAGCTGTGCCTCCTGGCATACCTTCTGCTTCTGTAGGCTTGGGACAGCCACAGAATATAGCACAGGCTTCGGCTGTGCAGAATGGCAATTTGGCTCAAAGTGTTAGTCAGCCTCCCTTGATATCAACAAGTATAGGTATGCCAGTGGCACAGAGTGTGCCACAGCAGATGCCACTAAGCTCTACCCAGTTCCCTGCACAATCACTAGCTCAGTCCATTGTAAGCCAAATCGAAGACGGCAGACGCCCTACAGAGCCTTCCTTGGCAGGTTTACCTCAAGCTGCCAGCGTTGAGAGCGGTGGTGGAGCATCGGCCGCTTCAGATGGCGGTAGCAGCAACATGCCATCCTCGGCGTCCCTCTTCCCGCTGAAGGTGCTGCCACTGACAACGCCTCTTGTAGATGGTGAGGATGAGAGGTAAGACTGCCTGTGACTTTATTGAAAGATGGACTCTGATAGTTGGATTTGCACTAACTTGCAGGTCTTCTTACAGCCATTCTGTGAAATGTCTAATTAAAATATTATTTCTCAGGTCTCAGCACATGCAGATATTGTATTAAAGAACTTGTTTTTCTATTGAGGGGGTGGGTTGTATTGATTATGCTTTGAAACTACTGTGTGGGTAAATTGTGCTTAACAGTCTGTTCAGTGTGTATATTCCCACTGTGTTGAGGAAGACAAGAATACTGTAGAGTGTGGATATACTAGTGGTGATTGCAGTTTAGATTATTTATTATATGGAAATAATTAATATTTATTCTTAGGTATATTTTTTACAAGCCTAGACTTCATCCTGCCTTAGCTTCTCTCTTTAAAGTTTTGACTTTACTAATGTTGAACCAGTTGCAATTCCGTGGTGTATTTAAAACCTCTTGGACAGCCAAGAGACGCTTTAGGCAAATGAGTGTGGTGGGATAAGGGATGTTTGGCAACATTGTTGTGGCTCTTCGAATTGAACCTGGGGTACTTCTGCTCTTGATGGTGTTGCTTCAAAGCATTAATGCATGGTGGGATCCACTCAGGCCTGCTGAAGGGTGGTGAATCTTTGAATCTGGTGCACCAATACTGTGCAGTTGGAGTAAGAAAACGGCGTGTTTTCCCATTTTCACCAGTTTAAACTACATGTATTCTCTCACCTTCACCTTTTCAAGTAAATGACCACTGCCTGGGCTTAATAGTACGTGCACGTGAATATTCTCATTTCTTTGACAGTGTGTGCAGAGAAGCTGAGACCACTGTGTGTGCAGGCTGAATTGATTGAAACATCAATTCTAAAGTGTGATGGTTTGATATTAATTACATGTGGAAAGTCCCCAGTGTGTTGAGGACCTCTTGTGATACAGGTTTGCGAGTGGCCCGGAAGACTGGTGCTTCTTCCAAATAACTTCCTGTCTAAGAAGCTACATTAATGGGAGAAGTAACTTTTAAGATAAATTACCCTCGTTGGGAATGTGGAGCAGGACAGAAAACACTAGAAAAACTGAGACTAGGGTGAGGAGACAAAATAAGGCACTAAACACAAGGTGGGAAAAATGCTGTGGCAATGGGAGGTGAAGCACTTTTTAAGTACCTTCTTGGTGCCATAATTTAAATCAGGAGTAATACCAGTGGCCAAACTTTATGAATTTTATTTTTTTTAATAAAAGGGGTTGCTGGGAGAGGCTGGATTCATTTCTAAATATTGAAAATCCTAACTCTATCAGCAGTCTCTGATTATGTTGATCATAAGGTGTTGACTGCTGTAGTGGCTTTCATCACATCTTTCTAAGATGCCAGAGACCTGTAATGAGTAGCAGCTTGTCTTCCAGGAGTGCTAGAAGACAAGTTCCAACACTGTTGCATTCTGATTATGTTTTTTTAGTCAATAAGTACATGAAGGTGGTAGAAGACAGATTGAGGTGTTAAAGCCAACAGTATCCACCATTATGCTGCTAGCACTTTTTCAGAAATGTTTTTTGGTTTTCTTTCATTTGAGTTTTGTAAACCAAGACACTAATCCTCTTCACGGGTCCCACTGGTGTTTGGTGGTGCTGTTTGTTTTTGTTATTGTGTGGTTGTTGTTCTTTGTTTTCTTTTATCAACCAAAAAATCCCCCTAAGCGTTCAGGGGATCTTAGCTGAGTTGGAGAATCATAAGCTTGCTGACACTCAGGGTTTTGGAAAATGACATCTAGAATACGTCTGTACCCTGATTTTAAGAGCATATGTTAACAGTTGGACATGATTAGTAGTTTTTCCAGAATGTTTAAATCCCTCAGGGTAACAATAGCCAGAAATACCTTCTTCCTCTGTTGTTTGGCTAGCCAAAGATCATATCCTTTCTTCTCCCGTGCACGTTGCGTCTTTGTTCAATCTGTCATCTCCAGGTAGACTACACTTTTGTTTAGCTGCAGTTGGAAAACCATTTATATTCTTTACACAAAGCAGGATATGACTCTATTAAATGGAGACCAAAAATAATCGGGTTTTTTTTTGCATGGCAGTAGTGGCCAGGTCACTTTTGTGTACAGTCAGACAATTTACAGCGGCATGTCTCCCTGTATATTTGTATGTGACATTAAAAACCTGGTGAGCTTGCTTCTGTTTCCACTTCCAGGGGATCTCAGGGCAGGGTACTTCTGTTGTCATCTTCACTGGAATTTTGGGCTGGAGCTTAGAGTTTGTTACTCACTAAAGGCAGTGCAAGATATGTTGTTAGACTGCTTGGCTCCCCACTTTTCTGGCCATGGGATATCTCTAGGTAGTTTTTTTTGCTGGTTTGTTAGATTATCCCCTCTTACAGGAGGTAAAGGGTGGTGTATTGTAAAAGGACGTAAGCATTTCAGAAGCAGGTGTATTTATAAATATGTGTGTTTGAAATCCCCATTTCTCTTGGTCTTATCTGCACACACATATATCACTGAAGATTTCTATCAATACATCCCAAGTGATTCTAAACCTGGCAAAGGAAAAGGTAGGAGAAAAGAAGTGAATGATGACATAATTGGGCCAGTGAAGAAGCTGTAAAATTCCATTTAGCGTGCCTTTGAAAAAGCATCTGACCCATGTAATACCTTGTATAGATTAACTCCCAGCTTTCCTTAAAGCTGTATGTAACTGCGTTTTAAGGCCGTGCCAGTATCTTTAAGTCTGTTCAGTTGTTAGAACACCATTTGCAGCTCTTTCTCTGCCTGTTATCAGGGCATGGCCTATTAAATATAGACAGTGTGGAATGTATCTGCTTTGAGAACCATAACCTTTGTTTCCCCAGCATGAATGACTTTTATTTCAAGTCATAGTGAAGATTAGATATCAAAAATGAGCTGCTTGGCAGAATGCCATATGGAAAATTAATTTTCAAATGCTAATAAATAAAGAGAGGACACAAATAATACTCTCTGTGCTTCCTGTATTAAAAAAAACCCAATCAAACTGCTGAACTAAAAACCCAAAACCCCAACAAAATCACTGAACATTCATAGTTCTTCTGACTAGCCTTTCTTAAGCCTGTTGGGTATGCTATAGATGTTTGTGTGTTGGTAGATTCATCGTCTCTTAATTTTTTGGTCTACAAAAATGCAGGCCAGTTTTTTGGTTGTTAAATACTTTTTTTTCCCTTCTCCTTAGCTTGAGCCATGGTATGGATTCAGTGCATAGTTCTTACATAGTTTCTTGGATTTGGAGTGGTTACCTTGATTTATTCACTATAGTTATTAAATCTTGCTAATTTTAGACATGGTCTTTTGAGTTTAGTATTTCATCTTTAGAATTGTAGAGCAGGATTGCTTTTATTTTCATGTGTTTGATATTTAGGCATGGAAGAATGCATGTTTATATCACAGTGAATTTTTTTGTGTATTTATACTTAGTGTTGCAAAATCAATTTTACATCCTCGTAGACAATGTTTTGCTGTACATGCTTGCAGTAAGATTTTGTATGGACTTACATTATTTTTAAGTTACCTGTAAAATGAAGACTTTAAAAGTTAATGTATTTTACCGCATTTATAAAGGCTGCTATAAGTGAATTTAAAAATAACTTAATCTGAAATGTTGTTTGCCATTACTCAAAAGCAGATTTTGTGAATGAAGGATAAGAGAACTAATAACTGCCTCCCTGTCCTTGACAACATTTCCTGTAGAATTGTTTGCATTCTTTAGGCTGGTGCAAGTTGTGTTCACCTGTTTGTGCATGTCATCCAACGAAGCTGAAGAGAAAGGAAAAGATGATGGTCAACACAAAAAAAGGAAAAGATGATGGTCAAGACAAAACAGGCATAGAGATTTAAAGTATTTTTTTGTTATCTGACAGTCTAATTATTTTTTAAGAGAAATTTTTATTAAAAGATCCCTTTAGAAATGTTTTTTGTATAGGACCTGTGTTTTGGCTTGTTACTAGGTTTTGTAGAGAGGCTGGAAAATTAAAGCTGATCATGAGAATCGAAAGACTTGTGAGCAGCCTTTGAGAAATCTCTAGCAGCAGTAACTAGTACTAGATTGTAAAGTGAAGTACAGTCAGGAAGCTGGATTAATGTTCATCATGTATGCAGCTGTGTAGTGGAAAGGTTGACCAGATACAAGTGAAATTTTGACAGATATAATTCAATACTTTTTGAAGATTTTAGTAAGCAGTAGTGAATGAAGTAAGGAAGGTAGAACTGGAAGCTTCAATTATATTTTTGGTGCAGTAACTATTTTGCATACTTACTTTGATTGTGTAAGTGGTTTTAGAGCTTATATGGGCTTTTTTTGTTTGCTGGAAGTTTTGCTGCTCTGTATTTAGTGAGAAAGGGAATAGATACTTTGCAACAAAGGATTTCTGGTTGATTAGCATAGATTTATAGTGATTTTTTTAACTTGCCTATTAGGGGCACTGGTGTTATTTTCTATCTTGCAGATTTTAAACTTGCTTCGTAGTCTTGCCGCCATTTTGAAAACCATGTGATTTGAGTTCTGGGAGATGAATTGTTAAAAAAATCTTTTTGTAGCTTAAATTGAGCTTTCTGTGGAACTTGAAAAAATTATTAACCTCGCTAATGGCAAGTCAAGTGAGTAGAAAGAGAGAACTTTGATGAAGAAAATGTGCTTGCTGTTGTGTCATGCTGACAAGTCCAGTTTCTCACTTTGTCTGATGCAGTAAAAGACCTATTGTTGGCATTGACTTGGTTAGTTCTGCTCTAAGTAAAGAACAATGAGGAATTTAGGGTCTGCACCTTGTATGTCTGCTGACCAGCTGTAGGTGGCAATACCTTTTTTGATGGAGCTTTTCCTGGCGTTTTTTATGGATGCATTTTCTGCATGCCATGATACACTTTGAACTAAGGGTTGCTACAGTGCTTGGTATTACATTGTCTTTCAAGACAGGAAGAACCAACAGATACCAGGAGGTTGTAAAAGCAGTAATTTAGCACTTAAGGGAGATGCTGAGAAATTATTCTCTTCAAGTGATTTCCAGAAACCATTCCTTAGCGCTGCAGTTTTGGTTGCTTTTTGGAGCAGTGCATAAACATGAAACCATCTGTGTATGTGAAAATGAACAAACAAGGTTTTAAAGTATTTATTGTTGAAAAATAATCTTTGGTACTGTCTCAGGAATTGCATTCTTTACAGAATCAGAAAATTAAAATTAAACCCACTGACAAATGGATTGGTAGTGAAGTGTTTCAGCCTTTACAAGTTACTGTGATAATGGGCAACAGAGTAATGACTGTATCAGTCAGTGGTAAGCTGGCAAAATTAGCAGAGTGGGAGGGGAAAATAATTCAAAAACAAACACCGCCATCCCCTCCAAAAAACTGTAACCCTAGCAACCCCCAGTATGCTAATGTATCTTGCTTAGGCATAAATAAAAAGGCGTATGGTTAGCATACCTGTGCTACAAAAGGACCCCCTATAACCTGTTCATCTTATAGATGCTAATAAAGTAAATAAGCCTTTTCAGACCTGTCTCTTAACAGCTTAAGAAGTACATCAAATTGTAAACAGTAGTATTGCTAGTATGGTTTGTTAAACAAGAAACTGCACATACTTGAATATCAGTGTAATTATAGCAAGTGTATTCTTAGGATGACCTTTCTGGGAATAATTTGTTATCTGGGTTTGCAGTGTGATGTAGGTGAAACATAAAAATGACTAGAGAAGAATAGTGTGTCTTTGTTCTCATTGATTTAATGCGCTGGTTCTTTTTCTATTCTTTTGATTAATTTATGAGACTAAAATGTGCAGTGTGTAATACGTATTATACTTAAACAAATGACTGAAAACTTCTTAAAGTGGGCCTATACCTTTCATTTACTGCATTTATGCCACCAAAAGCAGCGCTATTAAGGTGGACTAAGGGTAAGATTATTCAGTAAATTATTTCACGGTAATGATCACTGTAAATAAGAAACTAGTTTATTCTCAGCATGATTGTACAGGAAGCCATAGCCTAAAGCTAAGATGGAAAGAGTTCCTGAGTGACTGGAGATACAGCACTTCATTTATTTCAGCCTGTTCTAAAGCATTCAGATTTAGGAATTGCATGATGGAAGTGCAGTATAATTACGGTATCGAATTGGAGCACCTGATCATCCTTTTGGCTTTAATGTCTGGGAACACTTTAACTCTTTGTCTGCCTTTGGAATGTCCTAACAAAGATAGTAATTGTGCTACAGTCAGTGGTGTAGAAATCCTTATCAGCTCATTTTGTGCAAGCCTCCAAACACCTATTGTGCATTGTCAGTGTTGGAAGCAGGATTTGGTTTGTGGTTGCAGTTATATGCAAAAATCTCCATCTTCCGCTGAAGCTGAATTGACTTGCCCGAGAGAGATATTTAGAGGTTATAAACGTTTGGCAGGCAGGGATTGTAATGATGCCATACATGCAAGTGGTAGAGCCTGTGGTAGTTTAGGTGTTCTATCATTGCTGCTTACCTTATGGACTAAGTGACTTGATAGTACCTACTAAATGAGGGCTTCTGATTTTTGTGCTGTGCAGAGATGAAGAATGATATTCATCATGTTCAAACACATCATTATGCTTCAATAATGGGAACTTGTTCAATTTTATGAAATTTTTTATACTTGCAAAAGTATCTTTAATGTGTTTTGATAAAACAGAAAAGTCACAGTAAACTTTTTCACAGTTTCTTTGAGCAAACAATTACTTTGATTATGCTTCCTTTAAATTATTTTAGCATTATTGTGTACCAGAAATGACTCCTGAGTTTTTTTCTACTCTTCTCCGCTGGGTTTTGTTAGATGTTGGTCCCTCATGTTTAATAGTTTATTACACTGTTTTGAAGTGTTGGTGAGTCTTCCTATATTGATGACCTTTGACAATCAGGATGTAAATTTAAGAATCATAGGCATTCAGGCTTGAAGTTCTTGTCCCAATTTCTGTTTGTTCTTGCAGTGCAGGGTTAGTGATGATCCAGAACAGTAAAAGTAACTTTTCTTTGACAGAGAATGGCTACCAAAGCAAACTACTCTTTATAATTAGCCTTCCTTGCTGGGGCTTGTAGGTATTGTACAGACTGAGATGGGTATGGAGTTTTGAAAGTACACTAGAAGAACAGAGTAAGAAATAAAGTAGTTGGGGATTTTGTTTATCATAATAGCTTGGAAATTTAACACAGGCTTGGAGCTTACTGTAGTCCTCAAAGAGCAACAAATGCACCTGCCACTGATGCGGTTTTTTTCCCTCAAGGAAATTCTCAGAAAATGGCTTTGTAGTTGTTTTAATTAAATTTAAGGGATATCTTGTTCACCTGTTTACATACTTTTGAATAATCCATGTTTTGAGTGTACCAGGGAAGTACCATTTTATCAATTGCTAAAACAGGCAGCAGAGGATCTTCTCTAAGTTTGAATTTGGAGGTGAACTTGCTACTAGGTGAATGGGACCAGAGTCTGTTAAAAAAGACAGGCAGTACTTCTACTAAGGTATAGATTTGATGGCAACTGGAAGTTGGTTGTAGAGTGTTTTATAACCTTCTGCTTAAGTTTGTTAAATTACTTGGCCAGGCATATTGTTTGAGCTTCTGTGTGATTTAAGTATTTTTCTAGCCTTCTTGTTTGTATGTCTTGTCTTTTCTTTTTCCCTTTTTTTGGTCTTGTTTTGTTTTTGGTTTTGTTTGGTTTTTTGTTTGTGTGTGTTTGGTTGTTTTAATTAGCATGAATATTAGTAGGAAGTTTTCAGGATTCTGGTTTCGTGGTGTGTTACTGAGTGTTGAACTTCTCCAGCAGCTGTTTAAGCAACAGTGTCAAAGTACTGTGCTAAGTGCTAGGGATAGTACTGAAAGCTGCTGAAAATGTGGATACACATTCAACAATAGTCTTAGCATCTTAATGCATTTAATAATAGGGTTCTTTTTTACTACAGTACTGCAGTGTAGCTCTTAATGATGAGTTACACAGGTAAGGTAATTTCAGCATGCAGTGCTATTACTCTGTGGTTGTTTCCTTATCCTCAGTGTTACACTTGGTTCATTCCCTCTCTAAGATCATAAGGTGTGGATCAAATGTAAGTGACGCCGTCTTTTTTGCAGATATTTTATTTGTAATCCATTGTCTTTTGGGTCCTAGTTGTTGATAACTGAGTGTTAATTGTCTTCGGTGCTTACATATCTAGTCAGTAGTCCTTTTAGTTACATACAGTGTTAAGTTCTGAATTTGATATCCATTAAGTAGTGTTGCTTATACTTACTTATATGTTTATAAATGTTGTTTTCCTTTAAATCCTTGTAAGCAAATGTAAGTTATAGAAGTAGCTCTTAATGTTTCTCCAGTAACTTTGAAGTCAGTGCAATGTAGAGGGATGAAATCCCTGTCAAAATGAGAGAAAACTTAAATGCCTCTTAAGCTTCCTCTGACCTCCATTTCACCCAATTCCATCACAGTCATGGATAGATGACAAAGAGGGATGATGACTGCCAGTCAACTTATGTATAAGAAACCGTAGAAATCAAAAAGTCAGAATGTAACCATACTAACTTTGTGTTTCTGTATATTTAGTGCTCTTATAGCTATTAAGGAAGACTGTGATTAAAAATTAACCCAGTAATTCGTGTATGGTTGCTTTGATGTCTGTTATGACTGCAATTTTGAAATGCTTTTCTCTTTAAAGAAAAGCAAGCGAAAATTTCTCAGGCAGAATCTGAATAATGAGTGACTTGTTTGGCATATATTGCCAATGAGCTGGAATAAGCAAAGGGAAAAAAAGGCTTCTGTAGATTTCCTGGAAGATTATTTTAAGCTTCATAATTTTACTGGATGTATGTGTGTTGAAATATCATAATGTGTTTTTGTACCATATGAAAGATTCCATATTTTTCTGAGGAAGTCTGTCTGTGGACTATAAACAGCATTTTAATTTGTACTTCCAGATTGAGCCTGACAGAAGTGGAATGCTTTTCTTTCCCTTTAGGATTTTGTGAGGGTTCATGCTGTAATGCCTGCCATATAGAAAGGGATGTAAGGGGAAGGAGAACAACTTAGGATGTTTCATGATTATTGTGTGTGTGTCAACTTGTGCATGGTATTGTCATTCTCCCTTGATGTCACTTTTAATAGAGGATTCTCAGAGTATAAGCATCTCTGAAATCTGTCAAGGAAGGATTTTATAGTAATAATTAGTTTATATTTAGCGTTGTGGTTTGTTTATCTTATAAGCTGTTCAGTTAAGAATCTTGACCTGGCCTTAATTTGAAGTGTCTCCTGAACATCTTGATTAATTTGTTTTTGAAACCCTTTAGTCTGAAATTCTTAATGTTCCTTATCTGTATGTATGCATATGAGAATATATATAAAGCTTTATTTTTTAATAAAACATCCCGAAACAAATCTACTGGTGAAAGAATGAGCAATTGCTGCTTTTACAGTCTCATTTCTTGCAGTCTTACAAAATAGGACCAAGTGAAAATAAAATAAAAGGAACCATGAGTTAATGACTACGTACTTTAAGTATTTGTTAAATAATTTACTGTGGCACCCAAATGAATTCAAGGTATAAATGTACCTCTTTAATCTGCTGAATGAGGTTATTATGTTAAGAGTGGATCAGCATATTGCACTGCCAAGTGTTTCTTTAGTAGGCCTAATATCCCAAATTGGGTGAAATGTCGAATTGCTCGTAAATGTTCAGGGATTGGTGTAGATGTGCATGTTGCCTCCATGTTATTTTTTTTCTTTCCAAGTCTATGAGAGCCCTTCCAGTTCTGTAATTGCTTGTGAAAAAGAGGAGTTTCTGAGCCTCTATTTGATTGGAGAGAGAGGAGGGAGGGTAGAAGGTGTGAAAGAAATGTCCATGATGCTGGTTTTGGTTTCTCCTTTCTGTTGGGAAAGGAATTTTAATTTTTGAATTACTGTCAGGCATGCAGTGTGTCAGTCAAGTATATGCAGTTGTTGGCAATGCAGCCTCTTCCTAATTATGGGATAGTAGCTAAAAGGCCTTGTTGTGAGTTGGTGCTCTGCTTTGCTGGATGCTTTATAACAAAGGGCAGAAAAGATAATGTTGAAGGACTTGGTGTCTGATGTCTGTACAACTTCTGAAGTGATTTTAAGACAGTGATGCTTTAAAGCGGGCAAAATCCTGAATGTTTTTAGTGGTTTATGGAAAAACAGAGCAGCAAAGCAGGATTAGTAATCTCTGTGTTCCTGTGGAGTTGTGTCCTGTTAATAATGAAGTGCATCACCTCTGGAATTGTTTGAGCTGCCATTTGGCCATGAAGGCACGAGTCAGCCTCTTCAGGAGGTCCCACCGACTGCCCTCAGGGTGTGTAGATTGTAGTGCTGCTTAGTGTTGGATGTGGAGAAGAAACTGAGCAGTCTTGTTATTTCACTGGAATTTAACATGTAAATGGAAGATAATGATTTGCATCAGGATACCTTCAGCTTCTAGAGCACTGTGATCTGTGGAAGGGGAAAAAGAGATACTAGCGTGTTACAGCAGACAGGTGTAGTTATCTTCACTTTCTGTGTTTGTCTGACCATGAGAATCCAATGTGGAATCTTTATTATGTATGTTTACTGTCCAAATTCTTAAAATATTTAGGACAGGTTTTTGGTTTTTTTATTCCTGTGAATATTTTTATTGAATAAAAATACTTTCTCTGAAAAAGCTCTCCAAATAATTTTGTAAAGGACATTGAAATTGTATGAAGTGTTCATACATATTTTCAAATAGAGGCTTGTCTTGATACTGAGATATTTAAGCAAGTCATGTAATCCTCCCTCTTAATACTTTTTATCTGGGGAGATGTTTAAGGAAATGTTCAGCATTTTTTTTTTAATATTATTTTAAAAAAGTTTCCTCCTATTCCAACCTCTGAACATGATAGACTAAACCATTCTTAGTGTTTCAGAAACATGTACATTTTATAACTATCTAAAATGTTCTAATTGTTTTTATATTGCAAGAACAACCATAAAGAACAAAAAAGCACTTAAGCCCTGGGGTATCTTTTTGTTAAATAATGGAGTTTATGTAATATGTTAGCCAGAAGATAAGTCAGATCAATACAAGAGCCATGCAATTACCTTAATCCCAGACATCCGTCCTTCTAGTTTGGCTTTAAAGTCCTATGATTTCACCTGTGGATTTACAGGTGGTCTTTAAAAATACTTTCTCAAAGTTGCTGTCATGTTGCTGTGGATTAGGTCTGTAGCCTTTGTGCATGGATGCAGACAAATCTTCTCAAGCTTTTGTTACTGTGATCTCTAGAGTCACACATACTGCATTCATCAAGTGATATTGCCATTTGGCTGTGCACAACTTGGCATAGGCAGCTTGGCAGTGTGAGGTCTGTACTCACAATTGGTCAAGTATAAGTTTTGGTTGTCTGTAGCAGGTTGTAATATGTATATGTAGAGTTTCTATAAATTATATGCTAGAAGCTCTTAATTAATTTCCTACTAAAAACTTCCATTTTCTTGAATATCATTCTTTAAAAAATTAATTATAATATGAAAAATCATATTAAACAAAACAAATATTTTCTGTAGCATTTTATATTCTAAATTATATATTCTAACCCAAGGTGTGCATTTAAAATGATGTTATTAAAATTGTTTGTTCCATTGCAGAAGTGTTCAAGCATATGGGTAACCTTTTTTTTAAATTTTTTTTCCTCATCTGTTGCATGTTTTTCATTACTGATTTATCTTGTCTGCTTCTGATGAAGAGGCAAGATTTATAAACAAAGCCATTTAAGAAATCATGAGATTGCTGGAAAGATTTTCATTTTGTTTCAGAAATAAGAGTTAAAAGAAGTAACTACAATTGGTAATCTCATCTTGCTAATGTGGCTACAAAAAAAAGTACCAAAAACAATTGCTGGGAAAAGTAGGCTTTTTCCTTCATGAAAGAAGATCCAGCCATGTCTGAATACTATTTAATTATAGTGTCTGTCAGTGAATGTGACTAGTTTCTGTGAGATTGTTCTTAAGTGGTAAACAAGGGTTGTTTTTAATCTCAAACTGGTAAGAAATGGTTTGAAATACTGTGTTTGAAGAGATGTGCAATTTTTTCTGGTGAAGTAAGCAATTTTTTCTCTTAGTATTGATGTGGATTTTACAAAGATGGCACAGATAGGAAACATGAAAACTAGAACTTTTTGCTTCTGGCTGTTTTCAAAATTGAAACTGAATAGAAGGTGTGTTTGAAACATGGCAATGAACACCTGAAGGATAATCAAGTTAATTCACCTAACTGAGTAACTGATGATAACAGTAGTAGAAAAGAGATGATGAAGAGAAGGCTCAATAAGAGCCCTATGAGGTGAAGAACCTGGAAATCCTGGATTGAGGTTTGCCTTTTGGAGCATTTTGCTCTATGGATTGCAAACCTTTACCTGCTAGAACCTTTACTTAGAAGAAAGGTGTCTAGAAATGTATGTCTGTCTGTTACCTTCAGTATAATTTCTTGGGGGGGTGGAAAAGTTACTCTCTTAGTGGTTCACGGCTGGAGGCCTACTGCCATAGGGAGAAGTGGCTAGTGGAGAAGCATTTGGCCAGCTGGAGTGGGTTTTGTGGAGCCTGGCTGGTGTGACTGAGTGTTGTGGGGATACCATATGTCCTTGAAAGTGACTATTTTAATCGATGCTTAACTGTTGAGGCCAAGACCATCCAGATTCATGAGCAATAGAAGCAATTGTTTGATGTTAATTGTAGGTTTCCGAGGTTGGCATGTTTTATGTGTGTACAAACTGCATTTCAAGATTTTGTAGTGTATTTTCTTTGCTTGGTGTGAACTGTATTTTAGCTTTGTTATATTGCTCTGCTTATATGCTGAAGTACAGGCTTGAGAAATTTGTTCTGCTTCTTTCCTGATAATGTTGGCAAAATCCAACACTTGCCGAGCTAGGTTATGCTGCATGAACTAATGCATCCCATTTCCAAGCCTGGAATGGTGTCTTAGAGTTCTTCTGCTTCAGCTTTGTGTCCTATGCTTTTTCCATTTGTCCAGTTTGGTTCAGCATCTGCTGTTCTTTTCTTGAGGACTCCTGATGAATGGTAAATACTTGGATTCAGGAAAGTGAGGCTTCTGTTGGTGAGTCTGAAGAGTAGAAGCAATAAAATGGAGTAAGGAAAAGAATGGCATGAGCAACTAACTAAAGTTGGTGTGCTGCTAATTCCTTGTCAGGTTGTGAGACCACCTCCATTCGTATTATTTTCCTTTCTTTGTGTTCTCAGAAAGTCATTCTTACTGAGCCAGAAGGCCTTTGTGTTGTCCTTCCAGACTAGGTTTGCTTGCTCCAAACATTTGGTGTCTGTAGGAAGCGGAGCCAATGTCAGGGTCACCGGCTTTCCTTTTCTCTTACGTCACTCATATATTCTCCAAGTAGAATGGAGTGTCTTATCCCGGTCATTTTTGCCTTCCTGAGGATTTTTCACTCTCACCAACTATTACTATGGTGAATTAATATGTTGCAGAGTTCAAATCTCTTGCCAAATGTGCCAGAAGGGTCATTTGGTTTTGGTGTGGACAGATAAAAAGCACAGAATGATATCCATCTTCTAAATTGAGAAGGTACTTCAACTCGGTTTTTTGAAAACAAAAAGCTGCTGTTGCTGAGGCCTGTCCTACAACATCTCAAAATTGAATTGTGGTGTTGTATTTTTCTTAAATGACAAAAGATAATCTTCAGGGATTAGAAGGAATTCAAAATGAAACAGCCAAGTAATACCTAAACCAAGAAGTAAATCTCTAAAGCTGAATGATAAACTTACATCTGACTTCTGATGGAGACATTGACTCATAAGGAACCTTAAAGCTATGATAGCATAGTCACTTTTTTGTGCTTCAAATTATAAATGAGGACTAGCTTAGATCATGAGCTAGACTGTATGTACCTATGTGCCCTCAAACAATTTGGGAACAAGAGCCCATGGGTAGAATTGCCTTGGCTAATATTAAGAAAGATTTTGTCTGTGGAGCTCATTGGCCCAAGATCCTGTGCAGACCTACAGGAAAAAAAAAAAGTTTAGAGGTTGTTGCACCTCTAAAGTAGGGAAAAGTGTAACAACTGCCCTACTCTGTCAAAGCGTAGACCAGAAATTAAGATATTGTGTAAGTAGAAGCAAGATATTTGTGGTTTCATTAAGAACAAAACCACAAAACCACTTATTCACAATTATTATTTTTTGGGAAGCTGTTCTTGTGCTTGAAAAATGTAATGGTCAGCACAGCAATGGCTCAAAATAGCATTTTGGATGCTATAGCACTGGCATTAGAGCCTCATTGGCAAACATCCAAGAGGCCTGTAAAAGAAGAAAATGCCTTAAATGTTAAAACTTACGTTTACATTTAATTTAAATTTTCATTTCTGTTTAAGTTTAAATTTTCTAAAATTTTCCAATTATATTCCAATTTAGTCAAATATTTGAGAGTGAGCTTAAAATCCTGTGAGAACACACTAGATGGCAAGAATTCTTATTTGCAGCACAAAATAATTATATTGATTATAGGAGTGCATATAGGTAGGTAGCTGCAAACAATTACTCAAACTTTTACATACAGAATCAAGTAGTCACTGTACCAGTGGGATAAAAAGAAATAATTTCAGTAGCTGGACTTTTCTGTTCTCCCTGCTTGTATTTTCTAAATTCTTAGTTGCATGGCAGGTTACAGTGTAGGCCTTCCTAGGCCAGTTCTTCTTTCTAACTATACAAGTAGGCTTAGTGGTCACCTGATGCAATTGAGGTGTGTTTGTCCTTTTGCAGGACACTGCTGGTGCCAGAGGGAGGAGTGGCCTTTAGCAGCCTCCTTCTCTGCTTTTCCTTACTCTTGGTAGTTACATCCTGCCTCGGGGTAGGAAAGATGCCTCCTGTTGTAAAAACCCCTTTTAGAGTGTCCGTGGATAACTCCTAGCTGTTGCTAATGGATAAATAGGCAAATAGCAAGCATTAATATTACCAGGTTCTCAATTTTACTGCTGTGTGGAAAGGACTTGGAATAAAGGGTAGTAAATGCTTCCTGTGCTTCCATGTGTAATTGTATTGGGTAAATGCTGTTACCAAAGTTGCTGTGAGCTGTCTTCACAGTAAAAAAAAGAGAATTGGACATTTTAGGTTGATTAATCTCTTTGTGGTCATGTTTGCAACCAGGACACTAGGAGTTACTTACTTTTCTAAAATTAGTTACCAGGGTTCTGAGATCTGAGATCTTAAGTTTGTAAAAATATGCCCTCATCACAATGCTCCTTTTTCAAATGTTTTAAGTAATTAACATAGAGGAGGAGTTTGACTTAATGCTACTAATAAATACTGTAGCACATTTTCCAGGACTTCAGAGTTGCTGGCATATCTGATTCTCTGCAGATCAGGAAGCACGTCAGAGGTCACTAAACCCTAAAGGAGACAAGTAATCCACTTAGGCGTTTGGGTTTTTTTCTGACTTTATTTATAACTTCTAGTCTGAAATACATTGAAAATAGCTTTCTTTTCATTGTGCTATATTTTGTTTTAATCCATCCAGCAGTGGAGAAGGATGTTTTTATCTTGCCCAGCGTGTGGAAACGAGTGTTGTGCTTAGACAAGACCTGAATATGATCCCCAAAGGGTACCATTGTGGGAAGGACTTGGGTCAAAGCCTGGGTTAAGACAAGGCCCAGGTACTGGGTCTGCCATTTCTCTCTGGCTAAATATTAGTGTTGTGTTTGATCTCCAGCAGCTGTTCCAGACCCCTGCTTCAGAGGCTGGAGGAGTCTGCAAACTTTTCAGGGGTTATACTTAGTGTCTGGAGAGGATGTTTGATTAGGTTTTGAAGTGGAGTGTGTTGTGGATGATATAGAAATAATGCATAATGTTCCAAGTTAACAGTAAAAAGAGTGATAAATTTAGAAATGCAGGAAGCCTGTTGATCTTGTTTTAAGTATAAAAGGTCTGGCAAAACTTAAGCTTTTTTGGTAAAAATTAATTGCAGTTATTAAAGTCAATAAATAACCTAGTTTGTATGTAGTGTATAGAAAATGTTACTTCAAATATTGTTTGCTGCCACTTGAGGTAGCATTGGAGAGAATTACTCTGAAAATGCAAAATTCAAAACCCAGTGTAATATACTCCATGGCTTCACATGGCATATAGCTAATGTATGAGGCCAGTTAGCAAACGTGGTTTTGCTTAGTGTTAGTGTCTTGGCATGAATTTCTATTCATCCATTTTTTTCTGTCTATAACCTACTTTATGTAGTAAGTTGATCTATAGTGTCTTTCCATAGCCTTAGAGAAGCATCTTGAATATGAAATTAGAATATGCTAAATTACTTGTGTCTAAAATAGGATTAGCCAAGTGTTCTATTTATACTTTAACTATTATTCAGGAAATTTTTCTTCCTCGTGCTGGATAGTCATTTACATCATATTGTTGTCTGGGTGATATTGTAATATGCTGTTTGTTGGGAACACTAAGGTGATGGATTACTTTTTCAGTAGGCTTTGAATATCTTAAATTTCTCAGAAAATAGGTGCAGAATTACTGGAAGTGGAATAAAATACACATAAAGGAATAACAACTAAAATTCTTATTACGTTAGTCCTTACCATCTGCCACATCTTGCTCGTGTCTACTGGAAGAGGCACAGACGTGAGCATTTGACGTTCTTGGAAGAAAAACTGCTGAAGATTGAGGAGGGTGATGCAATTATGTGTGAGAACTACTTGTGTAGCTTTACTCTTAAGAAAATATACCTGATCCTCTCCAATATATCTTTGGTGATATCTCTGTAAAGCATCCTAGGAGAAGGGGGTCTGAGGAGGTTGTGACTTTATTGATCTGTGGTTTTTGGACTTGTTCTGTATCATGAACGAGACAGCAATTTGTATATGGCTGGGCAATAAATGGCCTCTGAAGATCAGGAGTAAAAGCTTGACTGCAGGGGAAGACTGTGCTCATGAAGGTGGTTAAGTACCCAAGATGCAGGATAAAGAGGGGATGCTGATAGTCAAGACTAAAAGGAATATGTTCTTTAGAAAGAAACCTTCATGTGGGGAATGTTTATAAACACTGGTGGGTGAGAAGGGGCAGGTAGGAAGATAAAGCCAAGGCTGTAAGTATATCTTCTTCCTCCAGATACTGCTCTCTAACAGTATGTGCTGTTTTAGCCTGTTGTTTTAAGCTGCTGTACTGAGTATGTTTAGTATATGTAATTAGACTGGCTAGCATATTTCAGAAACATTTTCCACATTGTCGTTGACTAGAGCGTTGTGCTGAATTTACAAGTGTTAATCTTGTCTTTCTGTCTTCCATATCTGTGGTACTGTGTGATGTTTGAGATGTACATGTAAGAAATGTCTGTGTATGTGCTGCTTCCTGGGTGCAACCAGATGTGCTTGTGATGAGCAGCTCAAGAGCACAAGAGACTAAACTGCTCTGAACTAGCCATGTGATTCTGGAGAACAGTGGCTGGTGGGTTGGATAAGTTTATAAGTCTAATTAGTCTAATAACTTAGTGCCAGAAATTTTAATAGGTGCCTTTTGCTAAACCTTCTATTATGCAATCAGTTTGGATTTCAGCATAAGTGTTTGAAGTATGCAATATTGGTTAATAGGCTTTGGAGATGGATGGAATTTTATTTCTGCTGAATGAGGACTTTAAGCTAAGATGCTCCTGATAGAACCAAGAATTATATTGACTCTGTTTCGCCTTTGAAAAGAATTGTCACTGCTATTTGTGCTTTGGAAACATTCATACTCTTGTAATTAGGGGTTTCAGACTAATGGAAGAAAATTATGAAAGGGATCGCTGGGTTTCTAGTATTGCCAAGTTTAGTTAGTTAGGTTTGGTTAATTGATGTGGATTAAATAGTTTTAAAAACTGTGTACCGAGATGGTACTGAAGTTTTTTGTTAAAAAAAGAAATAATCTAAGTAGAGTAAGGATGAACACAAAACTCAGAGGAAAAAATAAGCCAGAATAGCTCATTGCATAATTTATGCTACGTCAATTGCTTTGAAATTGGTGACCCCTGATGTCATTGCCCTTAAAAATGCAAAAGAGAATAGAAAATATCTACATAACTTGCATGTTATGTAGATATTGACTGGAAAGCTTGTTATTCATTCTAGTATATCTCTTACTTGAAAAAAATATAAACTGCTAAAATCCAGAAGCTTAAGGGGTTATCAGATGGAGTAGAATACATGTAGAAATTCAGTGATTATGTTTATCTATGAACGTAATATTTGTTGGGATATGAGACTGAAAAGCAAATACTTTTGCATTGTTTAAAATTCATATGGAATATGTGACCAGTTGTAAGCTCTGTGGGACCTGATTCAGATATTTGTGTAATGCTGATTTTCGGTTTGGATGATCCCCCATGTAATTTAAGGTTTTCACATGTTGCACAAATGAACCTTACGTTGCATTCCAGCATTAAAACAAACTATTAAATTATTTTATTTGTACTAATAGTTTTTGTCCTTTAAAGGTTAATGTAATCAGTTCAAATAATTAGCTATGTAATAAAAAGCACACTTAGTAATTAATAAAATCCCATTAAACCTTAGGTTTAATGCATGGGAGTCCAGCTGAAGGGAGATGAACAAATACTTTCCTTAACTTTTTCATTGATATTTAATAATTCTTGCAGTTCTAGATAGATCTCGGAAAAGCATTCTTAAGATATTTGTATGTGATTAGTTGTTTCTGTGCTGTATCTAGGCAGCATGAATTTCAAAGCCTTTGACAAATGCCTATTATTTCTAGATATTTGGAGCCCATTTTTCCCTGGAGGAAGAGCGATGTATCCAGGGAAGAATTTTCTATTGGAATTTTCTCATAGCTGTCTAAAAATTCATAGAGATTTTGTATCACAGCTGCTTATCAATGTTTTGGGTTTTTTGGTCAGAATGGCTCTCTAAGGAACACTAGCAAGACAGAAGGAAATGTGAATTGCCATGGTTTTGACACAGAGTTGATTATATTAGTTCTTTGAACTTCATCTATCTCTTGTAACAATGAAACTCAAAAATAGGAATCTAGATACGTTCCTTGAAGGTTTGATTTATGTTCTGCCAGAGATTTTATTGAAGTCACTGGGATTGCACATGTTGTGTTGTATCTCTCCTAGTGTGTTTGCAATATAGCGTGTCCTTTATCATTAATGTGGCCATTAGTTTATGAAAACTAGGAGATGTCTTAGCTTAAAAGAAGTCTTTAATGTTTAAAATCTTATTTTATAATACATAATAAAGAATTGTAATATAATGCCCATGAAATTTCAGTCTTTGGTCCAGTTTAAATAAATTGCTGTCTTTAGTGAGTCCCAATTAACTGTCAGTGTTTATTTGACAACTAGGGAGGAGCAATTTTGACTCTTTGATTCTTCTGATGGATTTAATATAACTCAACACTTAAATGCTGCAATAACAAACAAACTCAACCAACCAAAAAAATCCCTCATGCTGATATTCATGCTTCCAGAGTGATTATGTTACTTGCTTTCTTGATCTTGTGGTTTATTTTGTAGTCTTGCCATATACTCTTTTCAAATTGTGGGTCCCAGAGCATCCTGATGAAAGTCTCTTGAAGTCAATCAAAATAGTGTCCCTGAACATTACTTGCTGTCTTTGTGCTTTTTGGAACTTGCTCTTTGAAGCTTCTGTGTCTGTTCACACTTTGTTTTTTCATGTCTTTTGGTGTTCCCTAGGTCTTGCAGATAGATAGAAAAAAAATCACACATTTCCTGTAGCTGTCTCTTTCCTCTTCAGTTTCAAAACAAGTAGCTATAAATAAAAAATACAGTTATTGGACTGTATCAGTTGGAAAAGAATTTAACATCTTCACTAAACATTTTACACTCTTGAAATTTACACTTGAAGATGGCAAGCTTTTTACGTGATACCCTAATTCTGCTGTATAGAAGTCTTTAGTAACAAATCAATTATAGACAGTTTCTGACATTGCAGGCATGGTATATTGCTTGGAAGAAATTGCTGACAAATAGAGAGAGGCTTCCGCTAAATTGGGAAATATCAAATTGTGACACGTGTAAACAAGACAGTTTACCAATTTGATAATCAGGTGTGAAAATAATAAGTTAAGTATAGTTACCTTGTGGGCTGGTGGCACATTGCGCATCACTGAATATTTGATAGTTCCTGTAAAGAAAAAGCCTGTTTTCCCAAAAAGTAGTACACAGGACTCTAAAATGAAGCTTCTCTTTCTTACAAGGAAGTACTGTTGTTACTCACTCTTAAAAAATGGGCAGGAAGAGAGGAAGGTGGTCTGTTAGTTGCTAACCCCGTTTGTTTCTGCATTCCAAAAGTTGGCACACTGGGACATCTTGCAGCGTATTCTTCTTTTGTAGCTTCTTACTGCTTTCTGCTAGCTGACCCTGCTGTGAGCAGTGGTGTTTGGACTAGGTGACTCCAGAGATCCCTTCCAGCCTCAGTTAGTTGGTGATCCTGTGAGAAATTCAGTACACTTCCATAAATTTATCTTTTAAACAAAGGAAGGAGATAAGGTACCTGTTTGATGATTCCATTTTTTTTTAAATGAACATAGAAATTGGGACCAATGATTGTAAAGCCATAACTGAAGGTGGTGCTTCACTAAGACAGATAATGTTCTTCCTCAATCACAGAACTGAAACCAGACACCCCAAGTATCTTAGGCTGATACATGATACATATGTACTGCATGCCAGAGTTTTATTAATCCTCTTAAGCTTGCAGTTAATTATTGGTTCTCTAGAACACCTTTAACTTACTCCTGACATATACCTGTATTTTATTTTTATTTTTTTCCCCCAGGAACATTTTTTCATGAAACTTTATATAGATAGTGCTGTAAATTGCAGTGGCTGCCTTGTTTCAAGCAGATCGCTTCATTCCCAAGGTCCCTTTACCTTTCTGTGCTTGCTGTCTGTACCTTTGCCTTTCTCCCTAACCTGTTGGTTTGTTTTATTGAAAGGCTTCAGATGGGATGTTTTGGGAAGATGAAGGGAAAGACAATGTGGTGAATTCACTGTAGTATTTTGTCTCTCTTAAGCCCATGGTTGTGGCACTGTTTATTATCCATATTTAATTTATTCTAATACATTACATTACACAATTCTAAGTTTAACTTAAAAGTAGCAAGTTTTAAGAAGTGATAAAATTTGTGTTTATAAAACACAAATTATAAAAATAAGTATTTGCCATCAGTATATAAAACTATGTGTTATGATGGTGAACATACAATTTTAATGAATTTAATTTACTACACTGTAGTTTGAGAGAGAGAACATCTAGGTTTCTTTAAAGTTTCTGGAAGGACCACAAAAAGCTTTACTGTTCCTTCTGCAGTCTATAACTAGTGCTTGCCTGTTTAACCTTTTTTTTTGATTATAGCCATATCATCTCCCCTTTTCTGGCTCCTACAGTCTTGGAATCTACAGTGCTATTGGCAAAGCTGCTATGAGCTCAAACTTTTGGGACTGAAGGATTTTAGGTTTTGTTATGCATATTTTTGGGGAGATACCTACGGAATGAATGTCTTGGTTTTGTTCCTGTGTTTGAATTCCTTTTCACTGGTGTTTGTAGAAGGGAACAGAAACTTGAAGTAAAGAATTACAAAGTTTGACAGAGTATGGCAGAGAATTTGCTGCTGTCTGTCAGCAGTTCCACTTTTTGTGGTACACTGTTAACCCATTGCTTTGGGCAGCAGCCTACCAGCTTCTGGACAGCTGACAACCTCTGCAGGTCCAATACTCCTTCCAGAGGAAGCAGCAGTGGGATAGGCAGGATTGTCAGGCAAGGGGAGAGACATCCATCGTACTTGTTGTATGCATCTCTAACTCTCAAGGGTTTGCTAGGTCTAATGAGCTACTTCAGACTTACTGTTTCTGAATATTCTAGAACTGGAAAGTTTCTGTTCATCACTTTCTCATTTTGTGTCTTCTGATCTGGTGGAGAATGTGGTATAAATGCATGATGGGAGTGAAAGTAACATTCTCAGACTATCATTAGACCAGTAATTCAGAACTTGTTAGGTCTTCGTGTGCGTTTACTTTGGCCAGTAAGCAGACCAGAGTGAGTGCATTGGAGCCAAGGAAATGGAATATGCTTTTGGACCATTGTTGAGGTTTATTTCAACCATTATTTTTCCTGTTTGCTGAATTGCTAAATGGCTTTGGTAGATAACTTGAGGGAAAACAACGGTGGAGAAATTGGCAACTGCACATATATCTTCAAACACCCTGTCGTGAGCATGTCACTACCTTTTCATGAACTTCTGTGAAACTTCTTCTAAAAGCTTGGATGTTGAAAATTCAAATAAACAGGAGAGGGAGGTATCTGGAAGTCTGTCTTCTCTTTGCCAGGTTCTGTATTTTGGGGACTGATCATTCCGTCGTGACGACAGTAGTTTTACAAATGCCGAACGTGGTTTCCCATGGTGTGTTTTTAAGATATGTTACGGCTGACAAACTGCTAGTGCTGCAAATGTCATCCTGAGCGTGCCTTGATGAAAAGGAAAGAAGTCTAAGGATCGAGTCAGCACAAGAAACAAACCAATGATTCTAGCTTCCTAATTGAGTTAAATTACCTGACAAATCAGACTCTAAAATGTTTTCTGAGATTATAAACTATCTGAAAATTGTAGGAAGGTACTTCTTTAGGTAGACAGTGTAGGAACTGAGGAAGGCTCAGCAAAGCTGACTAAAGGATTCTGTTACCTTTCTGCTACAGTCCTGGATTGAGAATTCCCAAATTCTTCTTTTCAATTAGCCTCTTAGGTGAGCATTTTTTAATGTTGAGTTCTTTCTGAGAGGGTATGGCACTACCTTTCATAAATGTTTCATAAGTGTGGTTTTGTTTCTTTGGAAACACTTTGAACTTTGGTTTGTGTTAGGTGAAACAAAAATATGGCCATGTGTAGTTCTATTGTACTTTTGACTTAACTGTTGCATTCCCTTTTTTTTTTACAGGTCTGTTTTTCTAATAAAGCTGTTTGAGTTATAGTTGATTCTCATTTTCATGCTGTCTCTTGGATGATACTTATTCTAGCACAGGCTAGTCTCACTTAATATTTTTCTAAAATGCACTTGTACTGGTGGCCTCAAAAGAAGAATGCTCCTGAAACTGGGACAAGGATTCTTCACTCAAAACCATTTGCAGTTGGAGAAGACATTCAAAATGTTTGTCCCTGCTTTGGTTGGTGGAGGAAGAAATTTCTGAAATGCTGGGTACATAAAACTGGGAACTTAATGTTCTTCTCTCCCAATATGAGCAATTAAAACAAGTGTGGGAAAGAACAGTTATATCTATTGCAAAATATTCTTGACAGGGCCTAATTTCTTCAAGTACTTGACTGCCAACTCTGGTTAATGCTAATGTGTTCATTGGTCATCCAAAAAAGTGCCTGTAGAAATTCAGAATTAAAAATACATTAAAATTATGAGCTGTAAATTCAGCTGATCAGGCTCTTTGAAATACACCACAAATAGATGTGTACTGGTTGGAAATTTTAAAGACTGAAAGCTGTCTTCCTGAGAATCCCTCTGCTTTGCTTGTTTAAACCTTGATACAGTCTGATTTTTCAATTGTCTGCTATAAATTCTTGGGCCTTTTTGAATTTGTTTTATTGTGTGCCTCTGTTAGAAAAGTTTTGGTTGCAAAACTTTTGTGATGCTTTTTAAATTTTTTTGCACAGTGATCCCAGATGTTTTTATGCTATCCTTCATTCAGCCCAAAGTAGTAACATGGAAGTAGTAAGAAAAAATCTTTTGCCAGCTTTGTGTTACTTAGAAGGATAGATTTTAATATTAGCTCTCTTGTCAAGCATAGCAGTCCCTTCTATTTCTATTCTCACCAGTAGATACTGTTGTGTGATATTAGAATGGTTCTTAAATATTTGGCAAATAAGATGGCATTACGGAACTTGCATTGGAGCAGTGTTTAAAAACAAAATAAAAACCATATAGACTTACAGCAGAGCATAAAAGAAGCTGAACTGTGCTTAAAAATAGCGTGGCTGATGCAATAGTCAGGCTAATGTTGAAGCCTAAGTCTTATACCCATAACACCAACTCTAGTCCTGCCAGTGGCTTCATAAGTGAATAAAGTCAATTAAATGCTTCAGGAGCATTGAATTCAGTGGAGTTCAATCCAGTCAGTGGTTCTGTTACAGGGTTAGTGTAGGATGTGAGAACCAGCCTTGAAAGATTTTATTTTCAAGTATGTTTACTCTCCTGGGTATTTTTAATATATGAGAAACATACAAAAAGATCCATGAGTACTGGAGTTAAAAAAAAAAAAAAAAGTTTGTGCATGACTTTCAGGGGTTTCTGTCAAAAGTGTTGTTGACTGTGGCACTGCAGTTACCCTTTTTCTATTGCCATGCTGCTCCTCACTTTGCCCCCAGTATTTCAATTATTCTTCTATCTCTTTCTTGTGTTCCCCATTGTAGTTTCGCTTTTGTTTTGTGTATTTTCACTTACTGTCTGAAAAGAAGCTCTGGCTGGGCTGCTGCTGCCCTCTCCACTTGAGATGTACTACGTGGATAACTGGTGGTTGTCCATCAGAATGAGTAATGTTGGGGATGCCTCTTGATGTTCCTCACTTTGTACTTGTGGGGGCAAAAATAGGGCCATACTCATCTACTCCATTGGTCCATTCTTCTGTTTTTTGAGGTGAGGCACTGGATATAAAATGAGCAGTGGCTTCAAAAGTGGTTTTGTGGGGAATGTGCAGCAGAAATACTTGTTTTCTTTTGTTATTTTGGGTTTGTTTTGTTTTTGAAGACCCTGTCAGAATTGTGATTGAACTGTGTGCAGTAGGCAGTAATCTTGTTGAGTATGAGAGGTTTATGATTGTAAACTATTTAAATGTGATAATTAGAAATTTGCAAGTCCATGGAGTTACAAACTGTGTGTAAACTAAGTACATTTCTATTAACTTTGTCAATTTCTGGACAAAATTAATGGTTCTAATCAAACATGGAGATGAGCTGGTTGTTACACTAGCTATGAGCCCCCTTTTCCTATAACTTACACGTTTCTGTGTTTAATGCTAGCTCCAATTCTGAGACAGATTGTTGAGCTTGTTTGAATTCAGCTTCCTCGTGGTAACGCTGTTTCTTCTCTTTGAATTGTGTACGCCATGGGGATTACTGATGTCCTTAGTACCATTTTTTACATCAGTCTGACTTTGGATTTGCTACATATTGATGCAGCAAATGAATGTGTAGTGGTAGTTTCAATCTGCCTTATGATAATTGGAGAACAAAATAATCAGATGATATTGACTTTTCTGATTGCAAACTGCTGCACAGGCATAATATTTTTACATTATTATTTAGGACATTGCTCAGAATAACCATTTGCTCAGATGTAAGTGATGAAGAAGAGGAAAGGAAGATGTGTTAATGCATACTGGGAAATGGAGTGGGAAAAAAAGATGGATTGGTAGTGTGTAAGAAGAATGTTAATGTTCACATTTTATCCCTTAACTTTCCCTTTAAAATACTTAAGCTTTGTAAGTAATGTCTTTTAGCACTGTTACTAAATTGGAGTTAGATTCATAGAACCTAGAATGGTTTGTGTTGCAGGGGACCCTAAAGATAATACAGTTGCAATGCCTGTCATATATTTGCATACATTTATTTTAGTCTGTACTCAGTATTGTTTTGCTGCAGCTAAAGAACTCTAGATATAGTAGAGTTCAAAAATCTGTGCTATCCAGTTAATGATTCATTTCCTTAAAGGCCAAGGTTATCATGGTGAAATTATTAGCTCTTCGAAAACAGTCTGCCACATGCTTCTAACAGGTGATCAAGTGATTCCAGTGGAGTTGTGGAATTATACCCTTCCCCATGTCCTTCTCTGCCCCAGTGCTCTATGTCCCGGCTTTGGAGGTGGGAAGCATCTTCCAAGTAACTTTTTTAATGCAGAATGTCTTTTATTGCACATTATTGTAATGAACTGCAGTAAGTATGAAAGCAAATTGGTACTCTATTATGGTTGTGAGCGACTTGGTATTAGGCAGAAGCATTTTATTAACTATAACAACTCTTTCTGAGGAAACACTGACCTTTACGTATGTTTGGTACAGGAATCAGAGATCAGGCAACTAATTTCATGCTAAAAGAATCATGTCAAGAATATCTCCGTTGTATGTTCTTGTCAGACTTGCTTCAGGGTAAACTATGCGTGTTGTAGATATTCATCATATACAGAAATGTTAGGTAATGATTCAAAAGGTGGTGTTGTTTTCAAGAGGGTTTGTAAGTTTTCCAACCGTAATGATTCTGTGATACAGTTTTGCGCGTTTGCCTGAGTGCGTGGGAAGCTCTTTTTTATCTGCCCTGGATTGTGGTTATTTTTATCAATGAAATCTCAACTCAAATGAAGGAAAGAGGGTCCTGTGAGATTCAGTGTATGGTTAAACACTCTCCAGCCCAGATCAGTCAGTGGGGTAAGTTGCTATTTTGGTATGGTTATTTGATGTCTGTCTTTTTCCCTGTTCTGAATAATTTTTGTGAAGAAAGTATGCCTATCCTAGATATCAGTGTTTTTGTATGTATTCTTTTATGTACGACTTGATACTGGTTTTTTTCTTGTATACAACCTAAACCAAGTGCTAATATTTCAACAGATACAGAATGACAGTCAAACACTACACACTGGTATGCCTGTGAAGAGGCACTGCCAAAGTTATTTGTGTCTAGTGCAAAAGCTTGGAGTTCTGGCTGATCAAAGCAGGTAGGTGTGAAGGTGCTTGCATGGAGAGAAGATAAGGGGACAACTCAATGCAAATAGTTTTACATAAGCAGAACAAAATGATACATTTCAAATGGCCTTTACCTCAGCTGACTGAAACATTTTTATAATAAAACTTGAGATGGTGTTATTCTAAGCAGTTCGGAAAAAATGATGCAATTTTAATTTAATACTGAAGTGTGGGTGAATTGAGGCACTAGTCCAATAAGGAAAGTTAAGTCAGCAAATCTTCAGAAAACATTTAATTAGCTAAATAAAGACAGCATATTTCGTATGGTGGTAGCAGTACAAGACAACTTAGAATGCTTTTTTCATGTACTGTTAGCACATACTAGGTAAAAATATAAAAATGTAATTCTGACGTAAAACATCATTGGCTGCACATGACACTTTTTAAACTTGTATCTTGAACCTGAGAGTCAGACTGTATTACAGAGGTGTATCATGGTGTGCTTGCACATCATTTGCAAGTCAAGTCTGAATCAGTTCGTCTTCACTGTCAAATGCTCATGTTAGACAATAATAAGGCTCTGTTGCATCACAGACCTATTAATGCTGAAGAACTAAGTTTACAATAGCATTTGACATCACTTTGTGTCTGAGCAGTAACAGTTACTAGAAAACTCAGTAGTTTTCTAGTAACTGTTTTCTACTAGAAAAAGCAGAGTTCTTACTGCTTCTGAAAGTGAAGAACGGATCAAGCCTGTTGCTCTGAGTGCATGCTAAATTTATAAACTCTAAGAGTAAGGAAACCCTTGTAGAAATCAGGATTTGATATGGAAAGTAATGTTAAGTGCTCAAATATGAAATACAAGTTTTGAGCGCTTTCCAAAATAAAACTTTGTGAAACTGATGACTTAGAAAAACCCAGGTAATTTGTTTAGCTTTTATTTATCAGCGTATTCATATTGCCTTTTCCTAATATTAATCTATTAAATATTTATTTTGGAGTAAATATTGCATGAAAGGGGCATTTCTCTGCTGTGTTTGAGTTCTCCAGAGATCCCAGACACCAGAGGGAAGTCATGAAGTGTCAAAACTTACAGAGAAAAGCCTTGAGCTATTCTCATCTGGAAATTCAGATAGGACCTCACCCTACCTCCAAAAAACCCACCAAAAAAACCCCCAGAAAACCCACCCAAACCCCCACAAAATCAAAGCATCCAATCTGATGTGGCTGTTGGAACAGCACTGAAATCACTCCTCTTAACATTCCTTGTGTATGGTATTCCAGCTTCCAGGTTCTACAGATAGCCAGTCAAGGAGACTCTGACCAGAGAAGTGTAGGAATTATGTGAAGATTGAAAACTTAATAGGAGAAATGGTGCTTTAAAAAAATTGTGTAAGAAATTTCTGTTACCTAATTGTATGTAAATAGAATCAAATTATTTTAAGCAAGCCATGTATCAAGAGCTAAAAAGCAAAGTACAAAAACCACTGTTAACATTAAGAAAATACAGGTTTTATGTCATTTTTCAAGTATGTTCAAGGTACACAGAAATACTGTAACCTTTATTTCTCTAGTTGGATTTCTTAAGCAGAAAAAGCAAACAAATAGCCATCATATGATGTCTTAAAAAAACAGGTTTTTTTTTTTTTAAATATTGGCTCATGCACTCTGCCCAGAAGCATAGAATTTCCATAAGACTGAAAGAAAGTCTGTTTTTATGACAGAAATTTATGTTAGTGCCAATAAAGTCTGTTAATCTGATTAAAATGTGGTTTAGTTAGGCCAAAAAAGGTTAGCTCTCAACTGTACTTGGCATAAAAGCTGACAAGAAATAAAAAGCATGTTAATGAAGACATTTTAAAGTATTCTTGCAATGTAAACAGTTTTAAAAAGGAAAAAATAATTATAATATTATTTATCAGATACCCATTTCTTTAATTGTATAAAATTGATGCTTCTATTAATGAGAATTCTTTTTAAAAGGTAGTATTTTCTATAATCAACCAATCATTCAATTTTATATCTCTAGTGTTTTCCTGTTGTTGTATATGTGCCAAGAAATATTGGCTGTGTTTCTCAAATGTGTGGTGTTGTGATAGCTATATATAATTTTGGAATTCTGTGTCATGCTGAGTTCAGAAAAGCCAGGGCTTTTTGCCATTCCTAAGCTAGGAGTTTATGGAGGGTCTTTATGGGATTGGTACCTATGCCAGATGAAAGTATTGTCTGATAACCTAGACAATGCTATGAGCCTCTGGGTTTTAGTAGGCCTTTAAATAAGTTGAGCACAGAACATTTCTGGAGAGAGGCCAAATGCTTTTTAAACACCTTCTGGAATTTAGAAAGTCAAGATTGTTACCATTCTCTTTGCTGGCATATTTATCTTTTAATGACAGGTTGCATGATAATCTTAAAAATAACACTTTGACCAAGGTTTTTGCTGCTTTGTCTCTCCATCTTGGGACTAAATAACATTATCTGATGTAGCTATTATAATGTTCAATGACTTCTACCCTTCTCTCCAATCAAGTCTCCTCCTCCTGTTCTCCCAAAAAAAGCCTTAAACCAGAAAGTTTTGGAAAACTATTATTTTTTTGTAGTGTCAGTAACTTGGAGTATAAACAGTTTGTATCGCTCCTTTTGATGCTTAATACACGTGCCATGTTGGTGCTAGTTCCCTGGAAAATGTTTTACTAAAATTTGCTGCTCTTGTAATGTTTATTTTGAATAACAGTTCAACTGGATGCTGGTGTGTAGATCCCTTGGTGGGTTTGCAGCCTGCCCATACGTCTAGAGGTGTAATTAATGGCAGCAGGACAACAGCTGTAAGAGCTGCAAATGCACTGCAGGAGTCCTTGCACCTTAGATCTAAAATAATTGCATAATGCTTTAAAATTTCAGTTTGAGGGTTGAGAAGTACTAGACCTGACTGCAGGTAACTTGAATCAGGTATGGCAATTTGTCCTATTTTCTATGTTCTTTCACTTGGATCCTGCAGTTGTTGAAGCTGCAGTATTAGAAATATGAAAAGTATTGTTGCTTATATTCTATACCATTAACCAAATATGGAGATTCGAATTTTTGCTTATTTTGCAGATAGTATACTGTACAATTAACTCATAATTGTTTAAACTTCCAATTTCTTGGCTACTGAGCTTCTGCTCACTGGTGCAGAAAAATGGAGACCACTCCTCACTGACTCATGAATTGGCTGTGGAAAGTGCCCTATAGAGAAGAAGGAAAGCATTAAAGGGAGTTTTCCTCCTGGTGTATTTATCAACAGTCAGGGCACTATGGAAGGACCTTGCAGAGATTCCTCTTCTTGTCCAAAGAGGATGAGGGTATTGCTTATAGGATTCCTTACCATCTTCCATATGCTCACAAACAGAGCTGCTGGTGCTTTCCTGATTTCATCTGTATCTGTAGATGACCAGCATGTTTTTCTTGTGTCATCATGGCCGTAATTTCTTTCTGCTTCAGCCTGAAGGATCCCATCAGAGCCTGCCCTTGAGGTGAATCAACAAACTGCAGTACTGACTGAGAAGAACTGTTGGATATTCAGCTGCTTAAGCTGATTTAATACCCCATCTAGGCAGTACAAATCACTTCTGGTGACTGATAATATGAGGCAACAAGAGAACTCTTCCCAAAATTCTTGTTAGAAGGATTCAGGTACTTTGGATGGTCTTTTCTAGACTTCTTTTACATTCTTCTGCATCTTCATAAGGGCAATAGAGTATCCATTTCTCATCTCAAAATGCAGAAAGATTTAGTTGTTTCAGCCTGAAATACATATCTCTGTGTAGGAATCAATCAGGCTAGGGTTTTTGATAGCTAGAACACAAAAATTATCAACCTCATTTATTCTTTACAGTTCAAGACAGTTGTGGTCAAGGGAAGAATTATGTATGAAAGGATAAAAAATGAAAGAGTTCTTCCTTGGTTGTAAAAGGAGAGATACCATGATCTTGATGTAAGAAAAATAATTTAAAAACAAATCATTCCTAATATCTTGTTTCAGAGTGGTCTTCCAGAAACTGTTCAGCTGTTTCCATGAGAACACCAATGGACAAAATCCTCATAATGCCTTTTATTTTCCCCTTAAATTTCACTTTGGATCTTTGTGTCTTCTGCTGAAGAAGGGACATGAATCAAATAAGACCAAATACTCCTCTTCCCTATGCTCCTGAAGCTGTGATAGGTGATGTCAGACTGTTCAGTGTATTGAGGGTGATCTGGAGTTGTTTCCATTTAATAGGGTCTTCTGTGTGAAAGACAATTTCTTACAGAGGCCCTAAACAGATTCCTCATTGAAAGGAACCTGCAATAAGCTGGGTCATGCTGCTTTGTCTGGGCTGATCTGCTCTGATACCTTCTGTTGTTATGAATATCCTGATACCTTCTGTTGCTGGAAAAGAAACTTGATTTTGGAAGTCAGTAGTATTTGTAGGCTTCAATGCATCACCTGAAATGAAGCCTGTAGTACTGTGTATGGCACTGTAGTTATGAATGATAACTAGTATTAGAGCAACTTGCAGTGCCTTGAACCTCAGGAACTTATCAAATTATCTGGTTAAAAAGAACCTTCTATTCACAAGGGAGTCTCTAAGAAGAAATAATGCTTTCAACTGCTACTGTCCTTTTATAATATTTTTCTTAGCCAGCGGATACAAAGCAGTAGACACTTGCATTGAGCACATTCTTTTTATTGTATTTTGTCTTCTTTCATTTTCTTCTGTCTCCTTTACTAGCAGACAGAACATCAGCCTGTTTACAAACATCAGGCTGGAGGCATCTCTTGGCCAAGTGCATTTATATTTGTGTTCATCGCTTACTCTTTCCAAATAGGAAGGCCTCTTTTCACAAGAATATGCATGTGGAATGAAAAGACTGAGCCTCACTCTCTAATCCTTGAAAGTTGGTCTGAAATAATGAGAAAGACAATGTTTTGTCCAGTTGAAAGGCATAGGACCATATCTTGATGTCAAGTTGATGAAAAGTCATGAAATTACAATAAAAAAGAACCCTATTTTTGTGAACCACTCTTTCTATTTAGACTACAACCTCTTACCTTAGCTTGAGATACTGTAACCATATTCAGGAACAAAGAAGCAGAGTATCCTTCTGCATGCCCAAGCAGTTTCTCTGGAATGAACTTGCTGATTTTTCTGTTTTATTTACTTTAGAGTTATCAGGGTTTGTCCTTGATGGCTTTATCTGTCACTTGTTTCAAAAAACAAAAATGTTTCCTGTATGCTACTCTAACTGCAAAATTGCTGNCCCCCCCCCCCCCCCCCATTTTCTTGTATTATTTTGAGCACAATGAAAGAAAGCTTTTTTTGAGCAGCGGAAAACTTGTAATTGAAGAACATGTGAGGTATCTAACCATATGAAGCTATTTTATTTAGGTGTGTGCTCTAGAGGAGAGGATGAAGAAACACCACCAATTATCCCAAAATGATTTAAGTGAAATTCTTCAAACATAATGAGTAATGTACCTCCTTGGTTAACTCTTGGATCATGCTCTACCTGGTGTCTTAAGAGCAAAGAAGAGCCTTTCTGGTAAAATGATGGTGCCTTGCGTGCCTCAGCACAATGACTGCCTCACATGTAATTGCCTGACACTGCTGTTGTGCAGAAGGTACTGCAGTGGATAATAACCAGTAAATGCATATGTGAGCAGCTATGCCTGTAGCTGTTGGAAGCCCAGTGACTTCTGGTTCTGTTTGGTTGTATGTGGGCTCCATGCTACTGGTAAAATTTCATAGGAGTCTTAACCAGCTTGCAGGATTTCTGAAGAAGAAAATTTCATCTCTCCTACACATTGCTTTTGTTTGTTGTTCGTGTAATCACAACTCCTAGGGCATATGGGTTTTCAGGAATAAAAAGAGGAGTATTTTAGAAATCCAGAAATATGAAGCAGGAATTTGAGTAGGTTCTTATCTTCCACAGCAATCATAAGCTGCCTAGGTTAGATCAAAGGTTGTCACAACAGCATTAAGCTGCTATTAGTGTTCAGTCAGTCTGATTTTGGCCAATAAAGTAGAAGACTTCTGAGACTGGACTAAGACCTTTACAGAGGAGTTGGGAGTGGTGTTAGGAAGTCATTGGTGAGGGAAACATTCAGGTAAGTATGACCATTTCTTCTTAAAAGAAATTATGGGGAGACGTTCACTGCATTGCAATAGGTGCCATTTTTAATTCACTTGAGAAAAAGTGAACAGAGGAGAGATTTGGATTATTTTTCCAAGAAATGAGCACTTAAATTTCCCCCTTCCCCCCACCTGCATCTACTTGTAACAAACTGAGAGAACTTTCTGGACAAAACATCTTATGATTGATCTCATCTGTTGCTAGATGTCTTAATAGTCTTGAAAGTTCACAGTTCAACACTTTGGGGTTGGTTTTTTTTGGCATCAGAGCATGAAAAAACTGCATGTCTAGTACTCATCTCTTGTCATCCTCCCCTATTGCAGTGACTATGTGTATGTCTCTGTGTGGCAGAAAATGAGGAAATACAGATCATTATTCAAGAAGTTACCAACTAGCACTTTTCCTTCCCCTCCAGTCTTTCTGCCTCCCTATCCTGGAAGTATGGAGTCCCTGCCTCAGCCTACGGCTTCATTCTTTTTCCAGCTGCCCACAAAAGTAAAGAACCAGTGTGAGAGTTTGAAGAAAGAATCCGCTCAGAGGACTGAGTCTCAAGCAAAAGCTCCAGGTTGCAGACTCAGAAAGAAACTTCCTTTGGGGAAGGATCTGCTTCCAGGATTTGCTCGTCTCTTTTTCCTTGGGCAAACAGTTCTTGAAGCAAACAACAGGGTTGCAGGTAGGTAGGGCCCCTTTGAACTGCCATCCACTCAGGTGTGAAGGATGACTTTATGCTGTTTCTCTATGCATTTTTTTTTTTTGTTGATGTTGTCTTCCACTTCTCTAGGCTGAGAGAGGGAAAGAATGTGAACATTGTAAAGAAAAAGTGTTGGGGAGAGAGAGAGGAGAAAAATGTTCTGGGCACTTGGCAGGAATGCCTCTGTGTAAGCTTCCTGTCCGTGGGTCATATTTGTACTTCAGTTCTGTGAAGCACTAATGACATTCTTGGTGTGACCCTTCTCTAGATGGGAAACTAAGTCAAGAGCAGAAACTGGTGGCTGGAGTCAACATAAGGCCAGTGATTGTGTATGGTCCATAGCCACACAGTTTTCATCTCCTCCCTGTCTCTTTACACTAGTGCTAGGTTTGAATGTGCAGGAAGATGGAGATCATCAAATGGGTTTGAAATCTGACTTGATTCCCAGCACTGAAAAAGTTCCCCAGTTCTAAACATGTAAATACATTTCTTCCTTTAGAGGAGCCCGTAGCTGCTGGGTTTGTAAAGTCCTGTTCTTTTGTCCATGTGAAGGAAATAGACTGGAATACTCTGATTAAGGGGATGTGCTGCTAACCCACACGATCGGCAATCCCTCAGGCCCAGAGAAAGGGAATCAGCTCAGGTAAATTCTGCCTTTCTCACTTCGTGCTGTGCAGAGCAACAGCCTCTTCCTTGCAAACATCGGTAGCCCACAGTCAAACCTTTCTTTTTCCAGCTATGTCGTTGCTGGCACGGGAAGTTTATTCTAAATTCCTTTTTGATTTTTAGCGAAAGAAATCACATGAAAACTGGCAATGAAATTCTAAGGAGATTTTACCAGTTCCTCTTTCGTGCTGAGTTGAAGTCGTTTGGAACTATGTTACGTGCATTATTACTTTGGTGCATCTTGTGACTCTCTCTCCTTCTTCATTCCCTCCAAATTGCTTCAGGACACCTTCTAACCTTTACACTGCATCACAAGCCTTCAGCAGAAGATCTTATGTTGCTGGAAGATGACTGGGTTTGGATCTTGGCCTTCCCTAAGCAGGATCTCCTGGCAAAAAATGGGATTGGGAAAGAAATGACTCCTTTTTCCATCACACAGAACCACCCTAGAAGTGGAGGCCTAGGCAGAAAATTACTTGTAATGCATCGTTCTTTAGGAAATGTTTGGCCTCCCACAGTCCTTTCGTTGCAATGTCATATAGATATCCTTTATAAAATCTAAACCTGGCATCTTCCTATCTGAAGATCAAGTCAATAAATCCAAGATTAAGAGTTTACAGGTCTAATAATGTGGTTGGGTCTTGCTATCCCTTGCATAGGAGATGCCACGTGAATCTGTGAAACAGGGTTCTACTGTGGTTCAGACTGTTATGTTTGTAAAGCCTTTTCTACTTATATTAAAATTATTAGAAATAATATTAATAAAGGTTCTTGTGAAAATGGTATTTAGACTTCTACCTTGCCGGGTTTACTTAAAAATTAATTTGAGCCAAAATGTCACAACGGGCAATATGGGAAGTACTGCATCTTTTGAGGTTTCCTGTGGCTTTGTGTCACAAGAAAGTGTTAGAACTGTTGAGAGCTATAAAAGTGGAAATCTTAGATTTTTCTTTCAGAGTGAAAAGTTGTTTGTTAGAAAGCAGAAAGCTTTTAATCGTTTCCCCCTAAGGGATTCTGTAGTCAAACTCAATTAAATGTCTCACAAGATCTCAAATAAAAACCTTCTGTTTGGTGGTAGTGACCAACACATACACGCCTGTGTACTTGTGTAGTTCTCACTATAGAAAATTAGTTTCAAAGAATGGGACTTACTTCTAATGTTCAGATTAGGAAAGCGGAAAGTTTTGTTCTGAAGTTGAGTGTGAGAATAAGAGGCAGGAGGGTGTACCAGCCCCTCTGGCAGTAGGTGAAGGGCACTTTTGTTTTTCTGTTTTCTGCTTCTGGCTGTTGAAGTAAACTAGCCAGATGCTTGTACTTGAATCCAATTAATTTCTTAAATCAGTTGCCACAAAACATTGTTTTTTAACTAATGCCTAGATCTTTTGTTAAATACACCAGCTTATTTAAATAATTCAATAGTCTTAACATAGCCCTGAGGCTACTGCTTCATGGCAGTTGTCACTTCTTACTATTCTGGAATGCACTGCAGTCCTAGCACATTCTAAAAATAATTGTTCAGATGGTGCTGTTTAAGTACATACTTATGTAGTGAGCCATTTTCAGTGGACTTTCTGAAATCGGCTTTCTGTTGGATGGCTTTTTAATATTTTTTTTTGCTGTGATTATCAAACTTGTTTGTCTTGGTGCTTTTGTGGTTATTGAGTAAAGTGCTGAATTTATAACCCGGTATTTTTAGAGAACTGATAGTCACATGCCTGTGTTAAACTATGCAAGCACAGTAACACTTGTTAACTTTGAAGTTTAAAAAGAAATCAGTTTAATGTATCAAATTCAATCATATTATAATATGTGGAAATATGTATGTGATGAACTTAAAATTGAGTAGTTGTTACAGATATAGACATGAATTGTGTACTAAACAGAAGTAATCTAGATATTAATAGCTGAAGATCTGTGCGTCTCAGAAATGAATTCTAACATCTATGACTAGAGTTTTGTGCCAGCAGTGCTTTTAGTTGAAAATACCTGTTTTTCAAATTTCTAGTCCATTTAAGGTCTGATATCCTTTGTGCCTTAATAAGTATACTTACGCTTGCCTCAGCCACAGTTTTTGGTCATTCCGTTCTGTAGTAGGTAAATTTAGGACTGTCAAATACTTACGAAACAGGCACTGAGAACTGTTTATGTTACTGTCTCAGTTCTTAAAATGGCTTTACTCCCCCCCATCACAATTAGGAAACAAAACCACCAAAACAAAAGCAAAAACCAAAAACCTGTTGCAATTCTACAGTCAGTATTTTGATACTTGTCTGTCACCGTTGCGTTAGCGTGTTTCTGTCATGCTCTGAGTTTTACAGTTGGAATCCTGGGTTCTTATACATCCTTAGAACAATAACTCCTGCGTTTGTGTTATTAAATAATAAAGATATCTGAAACAATTTTCTTCTTGTTTATATTGTACTTGCCATAAGTGTATGTGTCGAGTGACTCTTCAGACAAACTCCGTAATGCCAGGAAATGTGGAAAAACACTGTACGATTTCAGAGGTTTTTGATGCCTGGTACTAACAATTTCAAAAAACAGGCATATGATATTCCTATTTTTCCTCTTTCTATTCTCTTAAAGATTTCTTTGAGCATTTGAGCTACCTAACTCACTTCATGTAATCCTTTGTCTTCTTGACCAGATACCAGCTCCTCCTAATTGTTTCATAGCTGGTCAATAAAATCCTGGCTTTTGACACTGTTTTTCCTGTCCCAGAAGAGCTGTCTTGTTTAACTTGAAAGTTTTGCTTTCTTCTTTTCACCTTCTGTCCACCCTGTGTGGCTTATGCTGCAGCTCTTTCTCTATTACAGGATGTTTTGAGGAAATACCCTGTAAAGATCAGGAAATTTGGGGGAAATTCTTGCTGATGTTGCTACTTCAGCCAGAGCTAAACTTGTAATGACAAGTGTGAGAGATGCTTTGTCAGTTTAGTTTCAGGAAGGGAGATGTATCAAAAAGTGTTATTTTTGTAAACCAGAAAATTATTTTGATTTTATAAACAAGAAAGTGAGACTAAAGAGCATAGGTTCTGGGGTATTTGTATCCCCTTGCTTTACACTGAGGAGGTGGGTAACAAAACATGAACAACTTTCTGTGATTTTCTGAAAGCCAGACTTGTTCTATCAGCAGTGGTGTTCTTTAAGTTGGATTTCATTCTTTCAGTCCTGTTTGCAGAACATGGGGATTTGAGCAGGCAACAGTGTCAAAAATATTTTTTCAGATCTTTTTTTAATTGAGGAAAGTAGGCTCATACCTTGGTTTATCAGACATGAAAGCATCCCTGAGTCTTGAAAGATTGAATGTGATTTAGGGGTAAGTTTAGAAAAAGTGGTTTTAACTGAAAGCTGGAAAAAGGCATTTTCTGAAAGCAGTGGTGACAAGTGGTTGAACCATTCCAGTTTTGTTTGTTGCATGGACTTTGAGAAGAATTGGCGGCTGCACGGCTCCTAGGACAGGTCCGTAAGTTGATGTCAGCAACATGAGGTGAGTTGGTGGGTTGTTGCAGGAATTGCTGTTTTGCTATTTCACTTGGGTTGTGAGTTTAAAGACCATATTAAGTTTGTGATTTTTTTGCTGAAGACAGTGACACTTCCCTGACCACTTGCTAATTCTTTTTAAGAATATAAATTTACTGTTCTTTAGAACTGTTCTGTGTTGTACTGTTTTGTTTCCTTGGTTGCTCTCACGAGTGGCTTTGCTTTCTCCCCAGTAGAAAGTGATGTTTCTTGTTTTTTCCATGTACTGAAGAAGTGGAGGTCAGGAAGATGTGTGGGTTTTAGCCTGGTTTTAAAGAACAGTAAGTGAAGAAACTGTACGTTGCACAGATGGGTGTCGCTTTCATGGGGGCAAGATAATATTTTATCTTGAGAGAGGGTTGTAGGAGGTTGCACAGTTAAAGAGGCATATGGCTTTTCGTGGTTTTCTTCCGGGTAGCTACTTCAACAATTTTAACCATACCAATATCTGACCTCCTCTTGCCAGATTCAGGTTAAGATATCACCTGTAATTCTGAAGAAAATAACTTTTGAATAAATAATAGCTTGTATGGTTATAAATGGATTTAATGAGATCATAATTGGCCTTTGAGATGGAAATGTGATTTATATAGATTTTCCCAAATATATAACTTTGTCCTGACTTGAACTGAAGTTTCTTCATTGGATGGAGTTACTTTAGAGCTCACATTAAAGCATCCTTATCCATTTGAATGTTTCCGAGGAATTTCCACACACCTGCTGCTGATGTGTTTAGAACTTTGCAGAACAGTAAAATTTGAACTATTTTTAAATATGGTTTCCTGGTCTCTGGTAGTACTTTGTATTAGATGAGAAAGCATGAAAAATTGATTTGCAAAATCTTTCTGTGCATATATAAACAATGGAGAGATGAAAGTAGATGGAAGTATGTAAGAGTAAATGAAGAAGAGCTGACATCAGCACAGCTGCTGTGTACAGATGGAGTGTTCCTGGGTGACTTCAGGATTACAGTGAAATTGAAGCTTAGTTGGATACTGGAACAGCACAGGAGCTGGACTAACAAGCAGCTAGCTAATGTAAGCACTCTCCCTTAACAGGCAGTAGACTTGACAGAAAATCTCTTGAAGCAGCTAAGCTTTTCCCCCCTGTAAGCAATGATAGAGAAGTCTGGACTCATAGATTTATAGCTTGTGTGGTTAGGTTCTCTGGTGCATAATAGAGTATAAGTGCTGGTTTGAAGCTTTATTATGCCTTGGGCACTAGTTGTGTTTATCACCTAGTGGTATCTGAAACCTGAGTTAACGCTGCAGCTTTTTTAAGGGGAAGAAAGTAGGGACAAGTTAGAAGGGCTTCTGCACTTGTACATTTATTATTATGTAACTTTTTAAGACCTTTTATATCTTTGGCAGCTGCAACACTTGCATCTGCTTCAAATTAGGAACAGGTTAAAAATTGGTAAGGACATAGGAGTAAGGATATTCAAAGAAAGAACTTACATTAGTTTTCCTAATAAATTAAGAGTGGTGATAAAAACGAGAATATGCTATACATCAAAAGCTAAAACATTTGTAGCACATTCTCATCAAATTTTTTAGCTTTTCATTTGTTAATCTCTGCTCAGTTTTACCTTTATAGTATCCTAGAGTACAACTAATGTTTTTCATAAATTGCTTAATTGGTTTTTGAACTTTGTAAGCAGTATTTACTAAGCATGCAAAGTAACTAATTTCTTAGAGTTTAGGGAACAATAGTGCTTTCTTCTGTTATGTATTATACTGAGGATGTTACAAGAAGTGATTTTTGTATTGATACTTTTTTCCTCTTTATACTTGTACAGGTGATACCTTGTAAGTATCTGTTCCCTTGTATTAGTGTTAAATTTTATCAAAATTTTTTAGCTGTTCTTCCCTATGCTTGCATCTGCTCTGCAGATTTGTCCTGTTTATCCCTTTTGAATGAGTACACTAGTCAGGTCTTTGATACTTCCTTCTTAACTAGCTCAGAACTGTTGGGTTTTTTAATAAAGCAGCTTGCAAATGAGAACAATGAACAGTAATGCTACATTTATTCAGAGAATAAAAACTTCCGTTCCTATGGCAGTCTTCACATCGTTCTCCAAAAATACATGCTACTTGGAAGACCTGACTATCTCTACTCCTAGCAGTCAAACCAGTGCTTCCAGTATGGCAGTACTGAGGCTACAGGGCATTTTGCTTGTCTCTCCAGGCAACATTAACACCCAAATTCCTGCTTGTAGTTGAACTCAAGCTACTGTTTCAGATTAATTTTCTGCCTCCCTCAAAGACTTTTAAAAAACTATAATTTTGATGGCAATGTAATAATGATACAAAAGGCTATCTGTGCTCCGTGCTCATTCTATACAAATTTGCCAGTTCAACATTTTTCTTCGGGCTTTAGCGCCACATATGAATGGATGAGATAAATCTCAGCTCTTCGCTTGCTGTTGCTCTTAAGCAGTGAATGGTTTGTATTGCCGCATTTTGTCACCCTGAACTGCCATCTGTTTTGTGTCCCTCCTTAAGTGCCTGCTGTTTCAAAATCTGGCCTGCTTTTTGAATCTGTGTACTTTTTTTTCCTAAAGAAATTCTCCTTTCTGTTTTTCTGTAAATACCAAAGTATATGCAAGATGTTATGGCTTGACTAGCTGTTCCTATTTGGTTCTTAGCACAGAATGCAGAATTAGATTGGAGATGTTTGAGAACCACTCGTTTAATCCATTGGTTTAGTGAATAGTCTCATCAGTTTGATTGATGTGTGACATTTACTTATTCTCAGGTTGCTACTTTTTGGAACTTTGTTTTTATGTGGACTTCACTGGAATAAATCATGTAGTGACTGGCTTTCTGTGAGGCAGGTGTTCTTGTTGCCTGAAGGAATTTTTTTCTGCACTACCTAAAAGAAAATACAATAAAACTGCTAAAGCCCTGTATTTCTTCCCCCCTTCTTTGCTCCTGTGTTTGCTCATTAATTTCTGATACAATTAAGAGGTTTAGTTACTTAGCAAGCTCCATCCACCACCGTGCAGGTTAGATAAGCCTGGAAAATTCATTGCTTTCAATATGATCCATTACTTACTTTACAAACTACATTAATATAAATAAGGACTCACCCTCTATCCAAATATAGGAATTTACCTTTCAACCTAAAATTACAGTGACTGTAACATGATATAAATGCTGTTTCCACCTACTCCCCAAATCTGAACTTCAGCTTAGTCTGTATAAAATTCAGGATGTAATTATTTTCTCCTTTTTCTCTCTATGCCAAGATGGAGATTTTGCTTATTATATGAGACCATTGGATGGGGTTTCAGTACAAACATAACTAATTTGTTTTATAAGGCAAGTGATTTTATTTACACCCCAAATGAATGTCAGTTCCTCATTTGCACCTAAAGTTGAAGATTGTTCCCTCAAAATTCTGACTTAAACATAGTCTGTCATACAAGGATTTTGCTATGGCTGAAATCCCCCTAAGGTAGAGTTTTGGGACCTGTAGTATAAAGTATGGTGTAATATGTGATACAATATCTCTTTTTAACATGTCACAAAAATAATTACCTTCAGAGATGAGGGATTGTACCCTGTTGGGTTTTTTTCCTCACAGTTTGAGGTGTTTTAGAAAGGAATAATTTGTACCTGTGAATGGTGTGAAAGTTTGTTAGTGAAGACCACCAATTGTTAATAAGCCCTCTGCCCTTGTTGTCTAGTTGCTGTCTTACTTAGCACACTGTATTTTTTTGACTATGTTTATAGTAGTGTCTTCATCTAAAGACAGTTGAAAGATTTTTTTTTGTTAAATATTTGAATGTTTATATGTTGTCTTTTTACTGTGCTGTTAGTCACAGTAAAAGTCACTCACACCTGTGAGTTTGTTAGCTTTTTGCTAAACTGAACCATTCTTACAGATATGGGAACTAGGTGTGTATTTTTAGTGTTTTTTATAAACATTGTGCTCTTGTATATAGAAGTGGTCAATTAAATACAGATATCTTATTGAAGAACTGCTTCATGGCACAAGGCATTCATACTGACCTTTAAAATGAAAGCTAAACCTCAAATAAACTCAAGCTGATGCAACTAACATGACTGCCTGCAAAAAATGACACTAAGATAATGAGTTCTGTGAGGATTCTGGGAGAAGCAATTCCAATGGTCATGAGGAGGTTGGGTTAAAGATGCAGATGATTACTTTTAAAGTGAGGTCATTTAGTGAGAGAGGATATTGTTTTCTTCAGCTCCTAACCCATTACTTTTGGTATCTTTTTAAGTGCTTGGTAAATTAAAAAAATGAATTTGTGTCAACTCCAAGCTCCTGCAGCTTGTAAGTTGGAGTGTTGGATCTATTTTGTCTGTGGAAATGGGATTATATGTCTGCATATAAACAGATCCATAGCTATCTCTATTTCTACAGCTAGACAGAGCAAGTTGGTGTGGAATAAAATTTTTGTAAACAGCTTTGGGAATTCAGACTTCTATTTCTTCAATTTGATTTTAAAGACTGTCAAAACCAGCCTCTAATAACTACAAAGGGCTTTAAAAGAACTTTCCCCCAGCTTTTCAAAGCAGTGTTATTATATTACAATTACCTAGTTTTTGATGATTCTGCACTAATGTATAATAGAAGGGGTTTGTCCCCACAAGGAGCAGTGATCAGCCTCTGCAGCAGTGGTGTCCCTCTGTCACTAGATAGGGGTGTTGAAGCTTTTTTTGCCATCTGTTACTCCTGTGTGCTGCTTTTTTGACTTGACCTGAATGATCTTGACCTGTAAGGGTGGTGAGGTTTAAATGCTGAGCACAGACTGATTAACGAGGCATTAAGTCAGTTAATTCTTTCATTTTTAAATAAAGTATTAACATGGTTTTGGTGGTCACTGATGTGCATTACAAGTTCAAGGGATGGCTTATGTAAGCAGTATGGATTTCTAAACAGTTTGAAGTTTTTGGTGGTTTTAGTCCTCGCTCTTAAACTGTGGAGTTCACAGAAATTAAGTTGCTGAATTTGCTTGCTCATGGTAGCTGTTGCAGTAACAAACAACACATATGTTACTAACTTGTTTAAAGATGAAGGTTTAAAATGAGTTTGAGTGTGTAAGCCTCGTAAATGTGGTTTTTAGAAGGGATTTTCCTGTTTTATAAAACAACGCTATACTTACTAGGCAAGAGGTGGCTTTGCCACTCCTGTGGCTTAGTACCTGAGTGCTAGTTCAGTGAAACTTGAAATAAAGTGGGCTAGGGCTTGAGGAAGGTGGGAATCATGTCCTGTAAATGGTATTGAAATAACGTGAACTACAACCTAATTTTTCCATGCTTTCTAAACTTCAGATATGGCGGACTTGAAATATTTCTCAGTTACAATCATAACAGTGTATAAGATTAAGACCAAATGTCCCATTGGAGGGGAAAATAAATTTAAATCCATATGCTTTAGAAGTAGTTTCAAATGCTGAAGAGCATGAACTAAAGATTTCTGTTTTGAGAAGGTGCTTTTTAGTCCTGAGGCCATTTGTAAAAAGATTTTTCAAAAAAAGATCTTACATTCATCTAAGAATTCAAGAGGCTTCATTAATACCACTCTTAATTTCATAGAATTGTAGAATATTCCAAGTAGGAAGTGACCCATGAGAATCATTGAGTGCTTTGTGGAGAAGACATAAGAATTCTGTATGGCTTTAACAGAGGGCCTGTTACTGCAGGGCAGCCTCCTTGAGAGGAATTTTTGTGGAGATGTTGTGGTGCTTATGGATAGACAGGTACTATCCAACACCCTTACCAGCTTGTAGCATCTTAACCTCTTAGGACATGTTTTGATTTATGCTGTTTGAGTTGATGTACCCTTGAAGGACATACTGGTATTTCTGGTTGACGTAGTCGCCTGTTGTACGTCTTGCAAATTATGGGGTACCTTCTGACTCTAAACTTAATTAGCCTTGCTGTTGCTTGCAAGGATGGCAGTGCGTAGGGCAGTGTTTTTCCCCCAAATGCTGTGTTGAGTAGTCCTGCTTGTGCTGTTAACTGGGTCTGTTCTAACATCTCACCTGGAGATCTGGGGCATATTAACAGGTTTTGGATTATACCAAACCTATTTGTTACAGCATCTTAGAATTGATGTTGTAGTTGGGGCGTGTGTAGGGAGAAGACACAGACTGCAGGAGAGGATAAGAGTTCCTGGGAACTCCTAACAATTGTGTAAGACTTCGTACAATAAACACAAGTACTCCAGGTTTATCTTGGCACCCTCTCCAGCTGTGTATCTTTTGTGTGAAAGGTCATTAGTCATGTTTCTGGATGCCAGAATAAGATAGAGAAGTTTATTGCTTGCAGATGGTGCTTCACATGCAGAAATAAATGATTTCTGCTTATGCAGATATGTGACAATGTTACACAGCTTGCACATCTGAGGCTGGAGTTCTTGGGTCTGACCAATCCTTTTCCTAAAGCTTTTTTTGACGTTATGTAGACCAGCTAAAAGTTCTTAACAGGTTAGTTGTTACAACAAAGAAATCACAATTTACTGAAGAAATCTACTGCTGTCTTGCTGATGGCCTTTTAAAATAGGATTGAAAGTGTAAGTCAGTATAGGAAATGGTCTCTGAGCCATAAAGACTTTTTTTGCCTTCCATCATACATATACTTTGAATCAAGTACCACACTCATGCTTTTACATGAAAGTAGAGTCTGCACAGAGTAATTAAAGTAATGTTGATATAACAGACTCTTGGTGGTCAGTCGTTTCCTCTGTAATCTGAGTGCTGAAATCTCAACAGTTTGAGAATTTTAAAGTTTGTATTTCTGTGATCATCATCATCATAGAAATTAATAACATTCTGTTTTTTCAGTAATAATTTCCCTCTGAGGATTTTAGGCCATGTGTGACTACTACGTGTATCTAAAGATAATTTCTTGAAAGGCCTCTTTTTATGCTTGCATGTTATCATGGTGATATCCAAGTTTCAGCATAATTGGATGTGTCAGGACTTGGCATTAATTTTGGTTCGACTTGTTATTTTGATAATGGCATTAAACTGGTACAGATTTGATGCTATCACATTCAAATTCTAAAGGTGTCCTAGTCTATCAGGATAGACATTGTTCTCCATTGACACTGATGGTGAGAACTTTGTTTCCAATCTCTTTTATTGCTATATTGAAATATAATGTAGGTTTATGATAGGATTTACAAACCCATGACTGTTAATCTGAGTAAGCATATATAATGTACTTAGAAGCTTCTGTCTGTCTTGTAGCACTTCCTTCTGACTCTGCCTGGAAAAAGATTAAAGCGTTCAAAGAAGTAGTCTCTAGAATATCTTATATTTTAACCTGGAGACAGAATTGATGTACAGTCCATTATCCACAGAAACTTTAGGCCTGTATGATGGAGGTAATGCTATTATATACATATTAAATATGTATTGTTTTATAAAACTATTTAACCTGAAGAAGCTATTATTCTGCTTGGAATGTGTTTTTGTTAATGACCAGTGCATGTGAAGTAGACATTGTAGGGCTGGAGGGGTAGGGAGTTGTCCTTTCTCTTCAGCCTTACTCTTTCTACTTCTGGTTCTTGCTGGTAGCCAAAATTTTAAGAGCATTGCCCTGGAAGTTTTTTCCTTTTTAAAAGGGTAGCAATATTCTTCTGTTTTGGCAGCCTACTTCCACTTGGTGGGTAGGACACTGTTCTTGCCACTTCTTCCTCCCTCAGCCCCAGCTGTTGTAATGTTGACTTTGCAAGCAAACTGAAACTTCCTCTCATGTTTAATAGAGAAGAGAGATTCTCTGTCCTAGGACCTTCCCAAACTATGCGAAGAGGTCAATGTTTTTGCAAAAGCAGCTTAAATCCATTATCTTATCCTCTTGTGTGAGGTTTTTTGCGTTTATGTCTGTGTTGAGCTTTAGGCTGCAAACAGCAATGCCACAGCTTCCCTGTTAATAGTACAGGTGGGAAATTGGTAATCATGAGAGAAAGATCAAACCAAAAAATAAGGCAGCTTGTTAGGAATGTCTGGTATAACCTAAGCATATGGCTGTGTGGGTGGCCATAGACTTTTTGGAGCTCCATGTTTAGAAAACCTGCCTAACTAATAGTTAGATGATTCTCTAGCTAGTAAAGCATTCAATTCCAGACACTTGGTAATCAGAATTTTTGTAGTCACACCCACCGCTCCAAATTCCTGTCATTCATCTGTCTATTTTAATGTGTCTTTTGTGGAGTAGTTCTAAAATTACCCACTGTTTTGACCTGACAAATGGGAATATGTGAGCTCCTCCTGCTGCTGTTCAGCTGGTGTATGGCTGCTTACACCACTGAAGTGAGATGATGCTTCTGCATGGAAGAATGGGGCATTTAAAACTATATGCGACTCTTGCTGTATGTTTGACCTTTAGCAGTGACAGACAGGGTTTCAGCTCATCACTGCAGTGTTGAGAGTGGGTTGTGTTTATTCAGTCAGATTTTCGGAGCCACTCACTGAAGTTCAGCCTTTACAAACTTGCTGCCATACAAAAGCCTGTTTTGCTCACCCTTAGTGGGCTTGCCCAGCCATGCTTCCTCCCTCAGTTTGTCTGGCCAAGCTCCTTGCTCCTTCAGAATATGAATTTCTGTAGAATGTTTTGCACAAGGCAGTGAGCCTAGGGGAGGAGAGTGTTAAAAATAATCAGTAACAGTAGCTCTTTTGCTAGGTTGTACATTATGTTATTGGGATCAGATAGTTTGGTATTAGTGAGGTTCTGATTCATGTAAAACCTCTGCTTTTCAGAGAAAATGGAAAGGAAGAAGGATGTGAAAGAGCTATCATCCCATGTAGTGGCGAAGGAAGGCACAGGCTTACTGGAGAAGGCAATATGTAGGAGGGAGTGGAAGAGGACAGCTTTACTTGTAACATAAAAACCCAGCCTTGCTTCCTCTTTGTCTGTTCCTCTTCCATTTTCTAATTAATTCTTTTTCTTCCGACTAACTCTCTTTTTCTGTAAATGAAAAGATATGCATTTTGCAGCTACTGTAACCCTTGGGTAAGAAGTGATGAGTTCTGTCACCTTCTAAGCATAAAATGGTGTTTCATGAATTCCAGATAATGTCTGCAGTTCTAGTTCTGCCTTGCTGAGCTGCTGTCTAATTAAAGCTTCAGCTTTCCTCTTATCTCCTATACAACCCAAACCTCCCATATTTTTTAAATTCTTTACAGTTAAAATTTCTTAAATACTAGTGGTGAATGAGTTTTTGTCATCCAGTGATTTGGATAATTTATCAAAAGTTTTAAAAAAAACCTGTTCAGTGTTAGTTAGGTGTGTAATTCTGTGAATTGTGAACTAAAAGAGTTGAAAGTCATTTATTTGCTGATAGACAGTGCTATGCAAATACTGTATGGTAGATCATCCAGTTGCTTAGCAATAACATTAACAGTCATGAGTGTTTATAAAGCAAATATAATACGATATGGTCAACAAGGTATGTGGTGCTTTTTGTATTACTTAAGTGTCCTGATAACTGTTGGAAAACGTTTATTAGGATTACACATGAGCTAGCACCTGACACTTAAGAGCAACAACTTAAATAAGTAAATCTGATAAATTATATGCCTGTGTTTTTTAATCTAAACCCCCACAACTTGAAACAAGTGGTGAACATGATGATTTTCCAAATACGCTAGCTTTGAGCTTTGAAATGTTATTTTCATGGCTTTGATAAATACTCTTGTAATGGCTTTGGATGTTCAGCCTGAAAATACTAAGGGTGATAGGTTTGTGATTAAAAGGCTTGTCTCCATGCGCACAGCAAAGCCCTGAGGCACAGCAGCGGGTGGGGGAACCCGGTAACCTAGTCAGAGAAATGAGCCCCCTGACCTGGCTCCTGCCAGGGCTGTCACTGGAGATTATCAGCCCTTGGGGACCTGGGTGACAGACGCTTGAGTTAACGGAGGTCAGCTTGCAGACTGGAAGGGGGTAGATGCAGGTAAGAATATTTTGGAATTGTACACAGCTCAGAATGGGATGTTTGGGGAAGGGACAAGATTGGGGAAAGGAGAGATCGGTGACTTTGTGGAGAATGAATCATGAGTAAAATAGAGGAGCAAAGGGAGCTGCTTGTGTGTAAGCAGGTGGCTGGTCAGGATGTTTGTGAGGCCATGCCCTGGCCTCATCAGTGCGGTCTCATTAAACTCTAATTGTTTTATTGTGTAAGGGGCTCAATAGTGTTGCCCCCCCCCCCCATAGGGGGGTCTCAGTGCCAGCAGCTCGAGTCTGACCACGGGTCACGAGGGCCCACGTGGCCAGGTCAGGTGAGGGGCTGTGCGTGGGGTGCAATGACTGAGGACAATGAAGCAGGAGAGGGAGTAGGAGAAGAGACTTGGGAGCGGCCGTAAAGTCCAGAAAAAAACTTGTGTGCATCTGTATGATACAGCTGGAGGAGCTGAGAGTCCAGGCAAAGTGCTGCAGAGACTCTGGGGTCTGGCTGAGACCCCCTCCAGTGTGCATATTGGTGCATGAAGTAACGGGAGGCTCTGGGACCAGCTGCTGGCTAGAGGGTCCAAGGCCATCCCAGAGGGCTCTGTAGTGAGTGTCTGCCTGTTGTGACGGGGTCTGAGTACCAGCACCCGGAGCGGGGCCACGGGGGCTGGTGTGCCGTGTGCTGGTAGCTGGGCAGACCCCAGGTGCTGGGCAAGCTGCGAGCGAGCCCAAGGCCAGTCACAGGGCCGGTTATACTCTTGAGTGTGAGTGCACATGTGTACGTTCTCTCCTAATGGACTTTCACCCCGAGCAGCGAGGAGTGGGAAGAGGATGTTGGTGCCGGCTCTATTTACCGAAGTGCTGAGTTTGCAGTGACCTGTGCTGCCAGACGTGTGTGTGCTGTGCACGTGTTTTGTGTGTGCCTGTGGGGACACTACCAGGCCAGACCTTGGGGCAGGGAGCTGGGGCTGTGGCACCTCTGTTGGGCTGCTGGATTTGGCAGCTGCTACTGAAGGGCTGTGGGTCTGAGAAAAGGTGCTGAGGCTCTTTGAGAAATCTCGCCTTATCAAAACTCAAAATGAGTTAATTATCTGAGATAATTTACTTCAGGAGATACTGATTCCAGTTTTCAAATGTACTGTGTGGGTGAAACATGTAAGAGAAATTGTAGTGTAATAGGAAATAATTTCAGTGTAAAGACTTACGGATGCTGGGGCTTACGGAAAGTCAGAAGTTTGAATGTACACCATTTATAACTAATTTAGAACATATATACAAATTAGAATATAAAATGTGGTTTAAAATACAGCTATTAAGTATGGCATACAGTGTTGGACAGCATTGTTCCCCTGCTACATCTCCACTAAGTCCATTTTCAGACTGTTAATGAAATCTTTTTGGTAGTACATTGTCATTTATTTATTACTGTTGCACTTTGTTTTGAGGCAGCTTAGGCAAATTCAGGGTCCTAGATCTGACTTTGAAACCTTTTCTGTGCATGTGTACCCTAAACCAAAATCCATACAAGCAGCGTATATTTAAGTGTCTCCATTTTCTGGGATAGTTCTCTATTTTGATTTAGCTGAGGTTGCAAATCGTATTAAGTCTGTAATAAGTTTCTCTGGAATGATGTAAGAAACTTCATCTGAAGAAAAGCCATCATTCATAAAACTCTCTAGATACTTAAGCTGTTACTTAGTAATATAGTCTAAACTTATGTAAGTTGACAAGTTTTTGAAAAATACTTTGGTGAATTCTCTCAGCCACCTGTTTGGCTGGAGGAAATAGCTATCAGTCAAAAAAAAAAGAAAACAACTCAACAACCTCGATACAGAAAACCAGGAAAAATGAAAAGCTACTTGAAGCAATTATGAGAATAAATGTTTGATGCTGTTGTGCTCTGTGAAGCTTCAGATGCTGTGCTGCAAGGCTGTTGCAAAATGTCATAGGCACTGTGTAAATAGGTTGCTAGTATATTCAGCCGTATTCTTGTACCCAGTACAGATACACCTGTCCCCTTTTTATTTATTTTGTTTTTAAAATGAGGTCAGACCTCTGAAGAAGCTCACATTAGACATTTGGCATAATTCTAATGTCTCGTCTATTTTAAAGCAACTGATGTAGGGGGAAAACGAGGAATGGTTTGCTTCATACGAAGTACATACTGGTAAAAAATCAAAATGGCTTGTGCTGTTTGAGGAGTGGTATGTAGCCCAGTGGCTGAAGACTGATGTAACACAGTAGAAAAGAGAATTAAAGGTCTCTGATATCTTAATGTGGAGTAAGTTAATGTGATACATAAAAGCTGAGGGGGTTACTGAATCTGGAAAGAATGAGTTAATTCAAAAGATGTAGGTTGGAATGCCTGCATCATGAAGATGCAAGGAAGAGTCCTCTGCTGAACTTAAAGAATTTAGATGAATTTTTGAAAACTAGAAGTGCCTTGTCTTTAAGTAAAAAAGCCAAACAAACAGATACTAATTTCAGCAGAGGAATCTTTTGGAAAGGACATATGCAAACCAAGTTTCTAAGGAGTCTGTAGGCAAAACAGAGTTTAAGACCTGATACGCAAAATTATTCGTGTTCTACTGCAGTTAATTATTGGGGGTTTGTGCATTATCCATTATCTCATGTAAGGGTTTCTGTTTATTCTTGAACAGATCCTTGTGTGAGAGTTTAGAAAGACTGACAATCAGCCTTGTGTGACACCAGTGTATTGGAAACAAGATTTTGCAGTTCAGATGACCTATTCTGGATCTGGCTGTTAAATGTGGGTCAGATCTTTGAGAGCTACGGGAAGGTCTGAGTTCTGGACAACAATGAACTGATGAAATAATTGTGGTGCCTGATTTTGGTTTTTGTTTCTTTGCTGAGGATCATAATGGGCACGTGTTCTTTCAGCCTTTGTACATTCTTCCACTCCGGGTGCACGGCGCTTTTAATGTGTTTCGTTTCCTGGCTCACTTAGCAGGTGACTTCCTGAGAAGTCACTGGCAACTGAATGCTGTGGCTCCATTGTAGGATTAAAACTTTGATTCAGAAGTCATTAGCTTCATCCTCTTTGACCACTAAGTACTGAAATAAATGTTTTCCATATGATGTTCTGTGAGCTTCTACAAGACACAGCTTGACTTCTAACATGTGTTAGTATTTAATCATAATTTAAAAAGGGTAGGTCACTTACCTGAATACTTAGATAAGGACTTTTTTCTTGTCTATGTAGTGTCTGCTTTCTGGTTAGTCACTTTAAAATGCAAAACACTGGGGTATGGGAACAAACGTCTGCAGTGATTCTGGATTCAGTTTCATTATATTTTCCCTTCTACTTGTTAACATAGTTGCATGTCTATTCCTGCCTTCACTGATCTTATAAAGCTATTGGTTCTTTCCTATTCTTGTTTGCCAAAAAGTCTTAGGCTAAATTAGTTGATGAAAATGTCTCTATTTTGCTGATGCTGAGTCAGAAGTGTTTATTTAAAGATGATGAACTTAGTAATCATCAAACCATGTTTAAATCATCAGGAATGCTAATTATAGATCATCCAACCTATATTTCTGAAATCCTTAATGACTTGAAGTCCAAATCCTCCTTGCTTAAGTTAAATAAATGCATTGGTTTCAGTTGGAAATAAGTGACTGTAGTTCACAAAAGATAAAAGTAGTAATTATGAAGATGAAGACATAAAACTTCTTTCCCATGATATGGAGGGGAGAGAAGCTGAAGTTCTCTTTTTTCATGTCCTTTAGGGTAAAAAAGGAATAAAAATATTCTGAGATTCTTTCAAGCTATATATATAACTTTTTTGTGTGTGTTTATGGTGCTTTCCTGTGTTGTGGTATATTTTGAATATTTATTTTGCCTGATTGGTAAGTTTTTTTCTTAATTTTCATGGCTTCTGTTAGCATTTTTATTAGCTAATATTTGAGGATCATACTGTTGATGATGGCTAGTTTGAGAGTCAATCTGAGGAAGAAAATAAGTCTTCCATTAAGCCTTTACAACTTATTTAACACTTTATTTCCAGTAAGTATTTATAGTGGTAGTATGCTTTAATAGGGAGAGGAACATTCCATTGAAATTGCATATTAAAGCAATTCCATTGAAAGCTAATTCTGGGACAAAGCTATTTTAGAAAAGAATGAAAAAGCTGTCTTCTGTGCACAGACAAGGGGGCAGATACTGACATCAAGTTTGAGTCTAAATTGTTATCATATAATTTTTGGCCATTACATGTGATGAGGAAATATCCAGATTGTTGTGCCTGCCCTTTTTTTAATCTGGAAATTCCATTTTCTTAGTGATTGTGAAATGTAATGACATTGCAATGGTCCTGCACGCTGTTGTGAAGCAGCGCTGTTTTACTGAATGTAGAAGTCTCTTACATTTTCAGAGACCAAAATACCATTGTTTCTGGTTTTGCTTTTAAAATGGATGGAAACCTGGGTACTTCCTAGTAAGAATCTATGATGAAAAGAAAGAATATCAAATATTTTAATGTCTGATTAACTTAGATGAAGGATCTATCCATAATTGGGCCTTGTCTGCTTTCAGAAACTGATGACCAGTTTTAGGGAAAAGTTTTGTTCAGTTAAAATTGGCTGAAAAATGATTCAGTGCAGCTTCCTAATAGGGCATCATTTGAACTTAGCATAACATGTCAGGGTCCACTAACTGGTGTTAAATAAAATTAATCCAGAGCAGGCAGGTATAATTACTCTTACTTATGTTACTGTTAGAGTGTCTGAATTCAGGGTGTTGATGAGTGTTCTTTCATCAAATTTTAAATAGAAATAATATGTCTGATAGGCTCTACTGGTATAAAACAAGGCATTCAGTATTCTTTATTTTCCAAAGTGGAATGTTAAAAAAATACCCAAAACTAAAAAACATGTTTCACTGTAGACAAGATGACAAGATGGGTGTATTTTAGGGACTGGGAGAATTATTGCTGCTATGACTTTATTTTTTCAGTATAAGACAGTGGCTTCAGGAGAAGTGGTACAGAATGCATGTGGGATTAAATAATGCTAAATTTGCAAAATTTGTGGGGAAATTCCATGCTGTTAATGAAGGCAGATTTAATATGGCAGTATTGCTGATGAAAGGCAGACTTAATTGCCATGGATAACATTACATGGTTTGCTAAAACTCTCCTTTCTGCACTTGCCTACTCCTTCAAGTTTAGTTTTACATAAATGCATATAAAGGTAAGACTACCTTAAGATATTTCAGGTTTCTGAAGGCTTTGGGAAAGAAATGACTGTGACTCCCCTAAAGAGAATGTTTTATCAGAGGTTTTCTTTAAATTCTACACAAGATTCAGAGTTCAAATATACATACATTTCTGATACCAAGTGTGAGCTTCTCATAGTGTTGGGAAGAAAATAAGATTTTTATCTTGATGACGGGAAAAACCCAAGTCCCAGCACCTATTATCTAATTCTCTTCAGTGAGTTCCTGTTGTGTCAAATTACCCATGGTTTGTTACTTTTTTCTTCTTTTATTTTTTTTTTCTGTGACCTGAATCTCTCAAAACTTTGTGACAGCAGGGGATTGTCACCTCATTAAACTTTTGTATGGCTTTGGAGCCAGGACAGTCAGCGTTTGAGAACAAATGAGTCTGAGCATCAGAAGAATGTTTTGTGCCTGTGTAGAGTCCCAGTTCATAACTGCCAAGTTTAGGCAACTGCTTATCTTTGGGCTATTCTTAACCTCAGCAAATATGTATTGCAAACATTTCCAGCATGTCTAACCTTGCTGTTAGAGCTCAGTCTAGAGTACAACTTCTAAAAAAAAAAAAAAACCAAAGGAAAATTCCATCACAACTTTGTGACCATCAAGTTTTTGGAACATTAGAAATAACAGTCTTTAACTGTTAGAAGCTGTAGTATAGAATGGTGTGTTTAGTATTGGCAGTGAGTGCAGAAAAAAAGTAACTGGTCTTAACAGACTTCAAAAACACATAATATTGTACTTATGTAACACAGATGTTTTGAGACATTTCCAGTTCACTTAGAGTCTTCATGTAACCTGCTTGCTTTTTTTTCTCTTGTAGTAATAGCAACGTTGATTTCTACATCTCTAATGTTTCTGTTCTTGTTTTCGGCTGTATTTTGCTCTTGACTTGTGATTATAGGGAGCTGTACCCACTGAGTTACTAATTAAATATATATCTTTAAACTTTAACAAACTGCTAATAGTGGTTTAATACAGGCAGCATTCATCTAAACACTTGGACTGAAACAGTAAATCAGAATGATAAATAAAGCAGTCCCAAGCTACACAGGTGATGAGCTTTGTGAAAGTGGTCATTTGAGTACTACAGAACAGCACCAAAGCATATAAAACTTGTGCAGATTCATAGGCATGTTTTTAACTTAAGACCAAAGTATCTAATTCTTGCCTGTGTTTTAAGGTTTTTTCATGATATTATGTATACGTATGCATTACAGATGTGGCATTTTTAAAATTAATTCTACTTGGCATGAATGTTTTGGACTGGTCTCTGGGGTTAGTTTTTAGATAGCATCTCTCTTGTCAGTTTGGATATGGCCTTCTTTCAATGCTGTCTGCACCCTGGATCATGATATCATACCTAATTACAACATAATTAATTGTGACCGTTGTTTTTAAATATGTAATTGGATCTAATTAGCACAATCTACTGATACAGTTAATGTGTTGAATTCTTGAGGTTTCAGGGTGCTTTGGAGCTAGGACCTAGTCCTATTTCCATTTGCAAGGCAAGAGAGCAGGGTTTCACCTGGGACAGTACTACAAAACCTGTTGCCTTCTGTGTGATGTATTTGGTGGTATTTTCACTGTCATTTCTCCTTTTGATACCACTCCTGCCCTAGTTCAAATGCAGTTTGGGCATTTATGAAAAGGTTTCATGTACTGACTTTCTTGCTGTCTTTTGCTGTTGCCTTGATCACCTTTGCCAGTAGAAGTCTGAGGACATGAGACCTTTCTCCTGAAAAACATCCATGAGGGAGGAGAGTTACACTTTTTATTCTTCAGGCTAGCGGAGTGTCCTACCTTAAACTGTCACAAGAAAATGAATATGACATACTAAAGGCTACTGCTTGCGGAGAGCTGAGATTCTGGTTTGCTCTCCAACCAGGAGTGCAGAAACCAAATAGCTGAAGTAATTTTTTGAACACAGCTTGATATAAGTTATGTTCTGACGAGTTGCCTGCTATACTTTTGTAACTGTACTTTTGATGAGCTGTACAGGTTTTCCTGGTTCTCATATCGTAGAGCTGTAATATTTTGGGAATTGATTGTTAGTTCTTTGGACACTCTATTCTTTACCTATCTGCTGTTACAGAAAATAACTTGTGCTGTTTTAGTTGAGGGTGGGGGATTACAAATGTGTGGCTTTTGCTGGTCTGAATTACAGGGTCCATATGAAGTTTGCACCATTTTTGTTCACTGCTCTTCAGTATTCCTAAAGCTGAGTCTTTTGGATGGCATCTTCCAATTTGTGGTGGTCTACTAGGGTAGTAGTGCTTATGAGCCTTGGGCTCTGTCTGTTCTTGTACTGTAGCTTCAGAAGGTAGCCTCATGTAATTTTGAAGCTCACCTCCATTTGAGCAAGAGGTTGGACTAGATGAAAGCCAAAAGACCCTTCCAGTCTAATTTTTTTCTGCTTTGCGGTTGGTAACACCTGTACTATACTTAACTAAGTGGTTTTGAAATCTTACATTTTACCTACTTATTTTCATTTCTTTTATCGTTTTATTGGACTTGCCATGTTATTATTCGTTCCCGTATGTTGAAGGCAGAAACTTTTAATTCTCTAACTTGTAAAACCTATAGCAAGAGACATTTGGTCAAATAAGAATTGCCTATCAGTATTCTTCCCTGTGCATCCTGCCAAAGGTCCGTTTTCAGAGATTTTTCTCATGAAGAAAACTCACTGCCTGCTTCACTTTTTTGTGAAGTAGAGAGTAGAAAGAACTAGACTACATCAGGAAAGCTGATTCTGTGAAATAATTGAATAAAACGTTGCTTTGATAATTTAAAAGTATACATTTGGGTTTGATTAGATAACTTGTGGAGTCTACGTGCTGCATTGAAACTACCATAGTAGACAAAACTCCAGGTTAGCACAGTAACAAAGGATTCAGACTCTTGTATCAAATCTTATTATGACAGTTGATTCAACACTAAATTTGGAAGAGTAGGTTGCATAAAGTACCTGTTTTTCATTGAGTTCACAATCATGAAGTGGCAGAATGCAAAAAAAAGTCGAGGCTTGATCCCTTTTTTTTGTGATTACCTTTGCCATTTCTTCAGTCACTTGAGTTTCTGAACATACGGATCTTCATGTGATTGTTTGAGGTGAATCCAGATGTTTTTTGATGATGTTGTTTTGTCCTATAAGCTTTCACGCTGCCAGGCTAAGAAAACTAACAATAGTTTCCATTAATGCTTGACCTGGCAATGTGTATGTTCTGCCTGTTCAGAGGGAAGGCCAGTGTTACTAACAAAACAGTGCTGACATCACTTTTATACTAGTGATGCTTTTGGCAGTTGAAGAACAAGTCTGTGCCATGTTGGCTGATGGTCTGTTAGAACAAACAGAAAAAAAACAAGGAAGGAAAAAACCAAACAACAATACCTTCAAGTGTTTTGTGCGTTCATAAAAAGGAAAAACACTAAGCTGCATGTTCACCAACACTGAAAATGGTTGCACAGGGGAGTACACTCTCTTTAAGCTTCACATTTTTCATAAAGAAATGCTAAAAAAACCAATAAAACACGATTTTTAAATGTATTCTAGCAGTAAAAAGTCTTGAAAATTAAGACTCTAAAATCTCTGTGTTCTGACATAAAACCTCACTTGTGTGCACTGTGTACATACCCACACTTGTGTGTATTTTCTTAAGCTAGGTTCAGCAAGGGCTTGTTTCTTGTGGTATCCCTGGGAACAGTGGCAGGATTTGAGTGCACAGCATCTCACTGATTTAGTATTTGCTCACAGGTAACCACTGGCTACCAAAGTTGGACTGGATTGGAGGTGAGAATGCGATGACCCTTTGGCAGCTTCTGCTAAAACAACTCTTTGGGTTGTTTTTATTTCCTGTCATATGCTGTGAGGCTGGCCCAAAGGATAAGAGTCCTTTCTCAATAAAGCTGCAATGCTGTGGGCATGCATTTTTTGTGGACTGGCTAATGACCTCGTAGCAATACAAAGGACTAAATTTAGGGGAGTTTTCAGGAAAACATAAGAAAACATAAGTCTGGTAATCAAATTGATAAAAGGATTGCTTTAGTCTGAGAAATAACAATGGCTTTACAGTGGGGGAAAAGAAAAGGTTTCTTAAATATAATGTCAATTCAGTGTTTGGAAAGGAAAACAAAAAAAAAATAGGTCTCTTATACATTATGCAACAATAAATTGAAATTGTCATTTTTCTCCTTTCTCATGAAGTGTGGATTTTCTGGTGTGACACCACTATCTTGCTACCCTTGCCTGTGGCTTTTTCGCTGATGAGAGGACTGAGGGGAGGATGTTGCTTTAGCTCGACTTGAACTGGCAAGCGTGGTGTACTGCAGCCTGTCTGCTGTGGTGTTGTGCAGGTTACTCTCCCAAGAAAAACATGGTGTGCTCAGTCTCATTCAGATCACTGTCTCTTTCTGCCTCCATTCACTAGCAGGCTCCAGCAATCAAAGCTGTGCTGGCTTCCTGTATGTGCAGCACCAGGGAGATTTTTCTGGGCTTCTCCTGTATGCACACAGCCTTAAATATTTGGTTAGAGGGAAAAACCAACAGAGGTTTTGGCCCCAAGGTATTTTTAGACCTGAAAGTATAGTGAGTGGATGCCCTGGGGAAGAGGCTGGTAGTGGTAGTGGGGTTGGTGCAGTGTCCTGGAGGCACCCCCTTTCTCAGAGCAGTCTGTGAAATGAGTTGCTGGTGGGAACATGTTCCAGGGTAACAGTTCCCTTTCTCAGAATTTTGGTAGGACTCTGTCCCTGTGAACTTTCGCTTGGCACTCTCTCTGTGCAATGAGACTGTAGCGACAGAAGGGTGCTAGGTGGGGATGTGTAAAGCAGTGGGAGGTGTGTGGCCCAGGCCTAGGGTGATGCAGGGTAGCTGGGGACAGATGTGGTTTCCATATCCGGCTGTGCTCCACTGGCATCCACAAAACTGCCTTTCGCTGTCAGTCGGGTTTTGTCTGCTCTGATGCTTTTATTTATATACCCAGGCTGTGTAAACCCGAGATATTCCTGTGCCGGCGCGCTCAGCCGTTATCGCTCTGGGTGAAGGCCAGATAGCTGAATCGCTGTGCCTCTGTTCTCAGGCTGTTTTCACGGAGATAAAGCCGTTTTCTGTAGGGAGGAGGAGCCTGGACCGCTGCGTGCCGTTCTGTGTGCGTGTCTCACGGTTTATGTGTGTAGTTGTGTGTAGTTATTTATCTNGGGATGCGATGTTTCCCTCCCCAGCCCCGTCGCTGTGCGGGGTAGGCGGGAAGGCCGCTCCGCAGTGCACGGCGGAGCGAGGCGGCGACAGCGCGGGTGCGGCGGCGTGTCCCGCTGGCNTCCCAGCGGCGCGGGCACCTGCGGGGAGCAGGCTCTGCTGCTCCGAGCTGTGTCCAGCTAATTCCTGAAATAACCGGTCCCAGCGGCGCGGGCACCTGCGGGGAGCAGGCTCTGCTGCTCCGAGCTGTGCCGAGTTAATGTGCACAGGGGAAACGACTCGGTTCTGCGAGTCGGAAGTGAAGCTGAATCCACAACTGGCCAAACACACGGTAGTTAAGATCAGTGGGGTTGGAGAGTGGGTCCGGGCAAGGGACAGTGATGCCCCACAAGCATGCAGATTCTGTTTGTAGATGACAGTTGTGAAATGAACTCAGTAAGTTAGGCAGAGCTTTCTACTGACCTTATATAGGGGTTTCTTGGGAGGATGGGGTTGATGGAAGTAGTCAATAGCATTAAGGCTGCTTTTTGCATGTATGTATCATGGTGGCTATTCCACTTTCTTCCAGATTGATTCTGCAGAGGCCTGGTCTGGTATTTCCTATTTAAATTTCACCTCGATTCAGCTTTTAAGTTAAAAGATGTTTAGAGCTAGACTTCTGGGGCAAAGTTGTCAGTAGGGGCTTGCCTAACCTTTGCAAGATAGCTGTGTGTCTGACCAGAGAAGCGTCTGCCTCTCCAAGCCCACAGACCCCAAAAGGAGGGAAGCATTGAGGGAAGGAAAGGCAGAAAAAGCTTTAAAGCTGCCGGGGCAGGGCCGTGTTCAGCTGAGTCTGCAGTGTCAGCAGTGTGGTGTACTAGAATAAATTCTGCTCAGGTATGATATTCTCAAGGTATCCTTTATTATTGCAGGGGTTGAATAACTCCCAAATTGCATGAAGCTTGTGAGAAAAATAATGAATGGTCTTGACCTGTATTTACACTTTATATCTTTCTTGTTTGAGTTCCCAGTAATAAACAAGGGAGGCTTTTCTCCCTTAGTGTGACTGTTATAGATAATTCCACTTATAAAGAGCCCTCTGGGGACAAAGCTGGTGGTGATAACATTGAGTCTTTCTGCACTGAGAGTGAGGAATTTCTGGTTATGCAAGCAAGCGTATTATGAGCAATGCATTTTTAATTCCTCTTTTTGGGCACAGTGTGCTGTATGGGAAGTTTAAGAATCTGTGTGACTTCTTTGCTTTTCTCCAAGCATTACATTATGAACATGGTCACAGGATGGCTTCTTGTTGTTTTGGGGGATTTTGTTTGGTTTGTATTTTTTTTAAAGCTGCATTTGTATTTTAGATACCTACTTGCAGCGCTGATATTAGTGGCAGCTTCATCTTGCTCTAAGTTGGTGCAAAAGTAAAATAAAACAGAGAAGTGTTTGTGCAAAAATGGAGAATTTGTCTTTTATGCTTGTTGTATGGAAATGAGTGTTTTGTAGGCAGTTGAATTATTATACAACAGGAGTTTTGAAGAAAAAAATAGGCAGCTAACTGGTGAAGGGAGTTTCAAATCAGCCTGAGTAACCACTTGCTTTAAAAACAAAATCTGGAGTACCTTTTAATCCTAGTAAAAACTTTATTTTATGCACAAGTGGCAATTTGAGACTGAAAACTGTCTAACTTTCTCTTAATTCAGGGTGGCAAGAAAATAATTGGGATAAATGTTAAAACAGCAATAAGATGATAATGTTCCAGTTTCTTAAGGTATCTTTTGCTGTGTAATTGAGCAAAGGTTCAAATCTTAAAAAACCAATTTTTTCATCTTCAATGGGTGTTGCTAGATATTGAGCACTCTTTTTGAGTTGTTGAAATAAGTGTAAAAATATCTGAAGCTAAAATTATTTTACGGTTAGTCTGTGCAGCTTAGGAGAATATATAATGATTTCTCCTTGGGGTTATTTTTTTTTAAATCCTGTTATGTCTGGCTTTCTTAAAGGTGCCAGATTGACCTTCTTGTGTGTGCTGTAGGTCTCAGCTTTCCTTACAGTATAGTGTGCTAGAAGACTCTTTCTGCATTCTCTACTGAGGCATCTGCAGCTCAAATTAATTATGTATGCTTGGTATCCATTGCCTTCACCTTCTACCCATCTTCTTATGCTTCCCTCATGCTTGGACCTTCATTGCCAACTGTGTCTTCTGGGAACAGGGGAAAGGAGAATACCTGGAAGGTTTACTATGTGCCAGTTTGGTAAACTAAAGGGAAAAGTACCTGAAAGAATAGAGGAAAGAATACAGGAGAGATGGGAATGGAGAAATGGATGGGCCCAGAAGCCAGCACAAAGCACAGGAACACAAAAGGTGCTACTAAAATCCTTTCCATTAAGGGTCTCAGTTTGATACCCTTGTAAAGTCATAGTACCAGTAGTTGCTGTGCATAGTAGATTTTAGCTACCAGAATTCTTTTATAATTTTGGAGGTTTTGTGTGCTTGTGCTTTGTTTGTTTTATGAGCTTTCCTTTTGGCTTATGCTGCCCACTGAAAAGTCTGCTTTATAGGAGGGAAGGATATTTGTAGATGCTAACCTTAGCTCAGGATATTCATTCTGCTGTTTCTGTAATTAGTGGAGAAAAGGCAGTGACCCTGGGTGCTATCCTCTAGACATCTAATCTTGTCTATGTTAAAGTAAGCTTTAGAAACACTACTTGATATCCAATATGTGAATTACTTCTACTAAGCTTGTGAGCAGACCTTTTTTTAACTGTGCTCTTACCTTGCAGGGTGCCTTTGAATGGTCCACACACAGTCACACATGACAAATCCATTACTCTAATAATACTTTTGAATAAAATAATTGGATAATGTTGTATCTGTGTTAATACGTCTCTCTTCCTAGGCACAAGTGATTCAGCCACTTCTTGAGTGACCCTGAAATAACAGGTTTAATGTTAATTGTACTTGCTGTTTTGTGTCTCTTAATATGATAACTTTGATTATAACTGAGATTTTTTTTTCTCTTTTCTGCTGTCATTTCTGCCTGCCTGCTTATCTTCATTGGAATGTGGTTCTTCAATTGTTCTGATAAACTTCTGACACAGGTAAATACCAGTCTGTTTGTATCTGTATTTACTGAGCATGCCCTTTGCTTGGCAGCGTTCAATGAATCTTGAATCAGATATGCCACACAACTGTAGACTGGGGAAGGGAAATGGTACTGCCATGATGTGCATCTTTAGAAAAGATAATTAGCCAGGAATATTTATTATCTGCTCTTTCTTTTTCCTCCCCCACCTTTAACAGCAGTAAAATATCCAACTAGAGAATAACTAAATTTCGTATTTGCTTTTTGGTGGTAGTATATCCTGCCTGGTGTTTCCTGGGAGACCTTATGCTCGTAATGGAGTTGGTGTGTGTGTAAGGAGGGGGAAAGCAGCCTAGGAAGAAAACTGTTTATACAGTCTCACTCTTCCCACTTTGCCAGTCACTCATTTCTGCCTTCACATTTATACTGTTCACATGGAGTAGCAGGTGCTAATTTTTGGTTTTCCTTCAGTGAAAAGGATCCAGTGAAAAGAAGAAGGCAAAAACATGTGGGCAAGATGAAGTAGGCGAGCCTTTCATGGCAGTTGGAGCCTGTTGTGAAATACAATAGTGGAATATGTGTAATGGAGTGAAAGTAAAGGAATGTTATTCAACTTGTCTTGTTAGCTGCATTCATGCCTTCTATTAAAACATGTAAAGTTCAGCCTTTGTCAATGGAAGGCCTGTTGCCATGAATGCTGAGCTGGTTACTTACATCTTTGGACTTAGCTCGGTATGTATCTACTGATAAGGATCACTGCAGAGGTTTAATGGGATATTGAACTGTTCACCAAAGGGGAAAGTAATAAACTTTGATTGGTTTGGGCTTTTTTTTTCTCCCCCTAGCTGCCTTGGAAACAAAATTCTTGGTTCTTTTAACTTGATAAATTGATATTCAGAAGCCAGAAGTACAGAGAGTTTCTGGAATATATTTAGAATCCATCATCCTTGCCACTTCTGGTGCATTTTTCAGTGACCAGTATGAAGTGTTAGCTGTTATTAACTACAGCTGAAATGCATGTAGGTCAATAAACTGCATTGCATCCATCTACCTGTCCTTCCCACTTAAAATGGCTGTGCTCCAAAGAGGAGTGAAAATAGCAGCATGTTCGGAGCTCACACGGGAATGCTGCTCTCCTAAAAAATCCTCACGCGTGCGGTGACAGAATCAGTTGCGATTGTGGCAAGATGGATGTAGGCTGAGTCTTTGCTCTGAATGGTGTTTGACCAACCTCCACTGAAGGACAGCTGCTGTGCTGGCTGCACCAGGGGCTGCTGGTGCCTGGCTGAGCTGCAGTGCTCTGGCAGGACATCCTGCGTACTGGAGGTGCTTTGGTGCATGGCTGCAAGAGGCAGGACGGCACGCTTCAGGGCTGGATGAGTAATTTTGGAAGGAGCTACCCTAGCATTGCCACCTTAGCCCTTTCCAGAGGGGTAAGATGGGCCATGTAGGGGTCTTGGCTAATGTAACTGGTTTACTTCAGGTTGAAGCATTTCTCTAGTACACTGTATTTGGAGCATGAACTAAGGAGAGAGTCATCACAGGCTGGATGTTTTTGCTCATGTACGTGGAAAAGAGAGCTTGAGAGTCTGAAACTTCTAAATTTTTTTTCCCTTTTTCTTCCTCTTTTCTAAAAGTTGTCGTCATAAGACAGTCATCCCATGGCATTGGTTTATCAGTGGAAGTGCTGTTCTGCCAATAGAGACTACAGGGCTTTGGTGGCTGCTTGCTGTAGGTTTAGTTTCTTGACTCTTGCCTTCCTACACTTCTTTGTTTTTCCTTGAAAAGTATGGCATTTCCAGAAATGCTTTTCTGTTTTTCAGATATTGTATTAAATGTACCAAAAAAAATTACACCTTCTGTTACCTTTTTTTTGGGTATTTTTAGCCAATAATTCCTTTATCCTCTTCGCTCCCCCAGGCAGTTCCTGACCCTTCTCTCTTTAATGCTAAAAAGACCTTCTCTCTTTAATGCTCTTCTCTCCTAATTGTTTGGCTTGCCCTGATTACTTTTTCTCCTTCTTTCTTCTCTGCTTCCACTTGCCTTTTTATTTCTAATCTTTGCTTCTTACTGTTACAGCTCTCTTTAGTTCACTGATGTGTTTTTTCTAGTTTCCAAATCTGTAGTTTGATGGTTTTCCTGTGATTCTTATTTAATATTTAATTTCATTATAAATACATTTTTCAGTCTCAATTATAATGTATATAAAAATAATCTCTCTTCCTCTGAGATGCAGTGATACTCTTCCAAGTGCTTATTTCGGTCTCCCAAATAACCTTCATAGCTTTTTGGTCACTCGATTGCAGCAATTCAATTCAAGAAAATCACTGATAATCACTGGCTATGGAACCGAAGTCCCAGTTTCTGGCTTGAAGGGCATTTCAGTGCATCTGAAATGTTGTCACTTACTGTGCTTCTGACTGATAAGGGAAGAAATGAAAATATTGTCAGAAGGTCTCTGAAGAAAATGCTTTGTCAGAAGCAGCTAATTTCAGAATTGCTGGCTGTTGTTACATAGCCAGATAAGAAAATTGAAAAGTCTTTTCTGAAATAAACATTGGCAAAGGCAGTCAGTTTAGAAGTATACTGAAATAGACACGGCGTAAGAGTTAAATGTTCACAGTAAAAATAATGAAATATAGGACTAGTGCTGTCTTCCAATGCCTGCTTAAGGAGCTAGTGCTTAGCTTTAGGGTGTTGTTGACACTTGAACTAATGTAGCTTAATCATTCTTGGTGGGCCACTGATGGGATTCATTACAGGAGAAGACCTGTGTGGTATCAGTGTCTCAAAATGGCAAGGTATTTAGTTTGCCACCTGTGGTGTTACTTCGTTGGTGCTGTTTTCCTGTCAGAGCTCTTTAACCATTTCAGTAGGTTTCACAGCATGATGGAAGTCATTTGTACAAGAACAGGTAACACACAGAACACTTGTCAGGCATGAAGTTTCAGTTTCAGCAGCAAGCTACACCCTTCTTTCTTCTGCATGCACAGCACTTGCCTTGTGCTGCTCATGAGAGGTCCTGGGGTGGTCCAGGAGCCAAATGCTTGGGCCTGGTGGTGTGGCCTTCTCTTGGGAAGCAATGTGTTAATGGAGGGCTTTATTCTGGTTTAAACATCAGAGAATCACTTTTTAGCTAGATCTTGCAGAATTTCTGGCCTAATTGAAGAAGAAAGGCAGGATAACAAAGTGTTGTTCCTTCCTTGGGAAAATACTTGGCATGGCAGCTTGCTTAGAGCAGTGAGGGTCATGTTAAAACTGCTGTGCCCATGATACCAAAAGGTCTTGGTTACTCCTGTATGACTTGGTGCTTTTGTAGTCTCTCAGAGGTGATGTTCTGCTTGCCTCCTTTTTTAAACAGCCTGACTTGTTAAAAATAAGGCAGTAGCCTTATGGCTCCCAAAGCTTATTGGGCCTGAACTGCTGCTTGAGTACAGGCTGCTCTCTGAAACCTGAAATAAAGGAAGAATTTTTAACTCTACAGCGGTCTTCCCCCATATTTTCCTAACTTGATAATGGTTAAAACTACATTATTGTAAATCTTTGATTTAATCCTTTAATGTGGGTGTCACCAAATGCTCAAGGAATGTCTGCTGTAATTTAGTTTCATAATGCTCCAGTATTACTGAGGAAGAATATCATAAGCATAGCTTTAACTGGTTCCTGTTAGCTCACACCTAGTAATGAGTCTCAGTTTGGAGGTTTGGGCAAGACAGAGATCTAGTCTGCAATTTTCCTATGGAGGTTTTGGATGGCCCTTTTCAATAGGAAGCTCTGAGCCTTTCTTCATGGTGCATTTGTCTGTTGAAACTGTGAGGCTCCATTTCATGGATTGTATGACTGGCAACTTCATAGTTCTCAAGTTCTCTCTTGTATGCTTAAGTTAATGCCAACATGTTTTGGGGGCCAGGGTTCCTTCCCCTTCAGACTGGCTGAATTTCTGCAAATCCTTCATTTTTAATTCTGTATTCAGCTGATGTAACATGCAAAATAAATTGTCAGTCCCTTGAAGCAAAAATGCTGAGCTGCTGTTAGGTGCTGTGCCAGTTCATGTTCATCCGACTTCTTGTTAATCAGAGATTCTTCTGGTTTGTGTTTCACAGGTACTACAGCAAAGGAAAGGAGCACTCTCTTTATACTAGGATAACAAAGCATTGCCAGGATAGAGACATGCCTTGCTTGTACAAGTGGAAGAGATACTGGGCTTGTCCCCTGTAGGCTTAATTTGATTTTACTCATTGCCACAGTACAAAAAGCAGTAACCAGTAACTATTCCAATTGGCAGTCTGTGTTCAGAATTGATGCTAACAGAGTTCCACAGTTTGAATATGCTCTGATGACATTTACTCTTCTGTATCATTAAATGACAGAAGTTCAGTGACTTAGTGGAATGTAAAGCTCTCTTGCAGATGGCTCACTGTGGTTCTTGGAGGAGACTGACTCCTGCAGCTGCTCCTTCATGCTTGTGCTGGCTTCCAGGTGTTTCTAATGTGTGTTCTTAAATCAGGACTGCTCTTCGGATTCAAAATCATATCTCTTTAGAAGCCAAGGGTGATCGATGCTTCATATTTGATAATGTAAAAAATGTCTCTTCCGTGGGTAATTAACTCCAAATTAACCAGCCAGAATTTTAAGAAAACTTCAGAACTATGTGATGTAAATAATTTCTTGAAAGGAAAATAAATGGACCAGTTCTTGGAAGAAGGTTCTCTTGCATCATTAAACACTAAGTTATTTCTTCTTTTGCAGGAACTCCTCAAGCTGTTGGTTGGTGGCAGGTTGGAGGATACTGTAGGAAAGTTGCATTTATCTGCTTGCCTTTTGGGGTTCTCACCTAAATATCTGCCTCTGGCCATGCCTTGAAGTGGCTCCCAGGCTAATAAATGGATGTTTCAATCCAGTGAGATCTTCCCTGTATGTGTTTCTTGCTCTTTCACACAGGGAGGATTTGCTTTTCAGCAGTATATGTAGGGGTACCAAGATGAAAATGAAAATCGAGTGTAAACTAACGGTTTTACATGTGCAATTGTAGTGCTTATCTCTGTGTAACTGAAAGCCATACCTTTGGTATCACTGGGTGATGACTATGAGGGATGTATAAGAAAATTTCTCAGATGCTAATAGCTGAAGAGTTTTTTTAAATTGCTTAGTGGCAGACTGAAAGCTGTCTTCTCTAACTGCAGTTCATTATAGTCATTCAAAATATGAAAATAAATACAGCAGTGATTTATACTGCTGTATATAAATACTGCTAGCATTTGGGAATGAGATACTTCCCAGTTTGTCGTCCGTGTTCTTGTCTTTCACTTCAGTGCTTTGGTTCTCACTACAGCCCAGATGTCTTTTTACAGGGTTTTTGATTTTTACCTTTCCTGGTCATCAAAACTATTTACTTTGATAATCTGGCCATGCGTTGCTTTACTCATGGGTTCTAATACTTTCAGTATTAGTATTAGTACTAATATTTTCAGTATTAGAAAGTCAGTTTTAGTTTTTGTGTGCTGCTGTTACTGACTAGCATCCTTGCAAAACCCTGTGCCAAAGCACTTCATAAAGACTGATTTAAAATAGGAGGGTGCTAGGTAACAGGGCATTAAAAATCCTGTAGGTTAGGATGTAAATTATATATGGGATATCATCTATAACAGTAAACACTGTAACTTCATATAAAGGTTTCTTTGCTGTATTTGTAAAGTATTTTTTAACCTCTAAATATCTTAAGGCTTTCATGGTTGTAACTTTAAAGTCTCCAGAAGAGCTTGAATGTCTGGCATATTTTGTGCTTTATCAAGCACTCATAGGCACATCCGAATTTTAAATTTATTCTTAGTTTGTTGCATCACGTCAAAATTGATGCTTGTTACCATAGGGCACTTTATGTCTGTAGTCTAAAGGTTGGCTTTATTTTCTGCTTTGTCTTATGGTGAAGTCTGCATTATTCAAACAGTGTCTGAAGTCCTCTGTAGAACATGGAAAGTGAACCTACTAAATGTTTACTCCATGAAGGTATGGCAGCTCAATCAGTGATGTGTAACATGCTGAGGCATGTGGGCTGAAGTGCTACACTTTATTCAGACTGACATTAACAGTAAATTCTGCTGGATGAATGCCAGATTCATTCACTTACAGGTTAGATTTAAACTTGGGCTGATATATTTTTTAATTTTTTTTTTTTGAAGCAAAACTGTCAAGGACTACCACAAATCAAGAATCTTGAAATAGGCTCCCTCCTCCCCTTTGGACATAAGAGCTGTGGGTGGGGGAGAACCTAGGTACCCTGATGCTTTCATGCATGAAATTTTGTTTTTTGTTTCATTAAATGTTAAAATTTGCCTGTATCTGACATTCTCATGTACCCAAAGTGATAATTCATCTGTGCACAATCTGTCACTTTATATAAGAGCCAGGATAGTTCAGGACAAAGGAAGGAAAGCATAGCTTGATGCTGAATTCTTGAATGTGACAGGAGAAGGAAGATCCTTGTACTTCAGGCATTTTTCAGTTGCAGCTAGAGGCTATTTTTTGAAGCAATAAAAATACTCAATCTCTTAGTTAATCCAATTGGTTTTTAATTTCTTTGTGGTTTCTATTACCTGTAAGTTGTTGACTTACACATAATTGAGTAATGCTTTTAATTGCTTGAATGCACTGAAACCAACTTCGTCAAATTTATGGGAAATGCTTATGAAAAAATTATGTAGTTGTCAGAATACCTGCCTCTGAAGCAGTTGTGTTTTCACTTTAATTTGTTTTCAGTCTGGTAACTGACAAAGCATATCCTTTGCTGTCTTTTGTGAAGGTGAGAAGTGGAATTGATAAAGATTCCTCTGGGGTACAACCACCCCCAAAGTAAAAAGTTGATTAATTTGAATCAAGTGCTTTTAGATCAGTGGTACAGAAACCATTTTCCTTGACATAGCTAAAGAAATAACATCAAATGAAGTCTGTGACTGTTGCCTTTCTGTAAAATCATCACCAGAACTGGGGCTGAAGCATGAGGAAAGGTGATTGGTGTTGCCAGAGATGGAGCTATCTGTGGCTTTTCTTTGTGGGTCCAGCAGTGAACTTGCTGCTTTGCAGAATGAAGCAGCTGCATATATGCTGTAGTGCCACATCATACATGCTTGGGTGTGTATGTGTTTGCTTTTCACTCTCAAAATGACTCTGGTGTGGCTTCTTCTAATAAGCAGAGCAAATTACGACAATTTTAGCAGAAATTCATGAGAAGGATGTTGTAAAGATAACTATTTGCAGTAGTATCTTTTTATTTGTGTGTGGATGTGAGTTGATAGTACAGTTATTAATCTTTCATAAAGTTTTATCCATGCTTAGACTTGTGTCTAAGAAAATTAAGAAATTCCTTCCCTCCCCTTCCCCACCATGTAATCCAACATTTAGTGATCTTTCTGGCTATATGGGAAACCCAGATTTGAGTCAGAACAGCTTTGGAGCTGAGTGGTATATTAGTCAGATGCGCACAACTTACTGGACTTTGTTTTTAACTCTCATAACACAGCTGCTAGGGTGATGGAGCTCCTGTTCAGATGGCATCTCAGAATAGGAAAGGAGAAAGTAAAGACTGGGAAGGTTAATGTCACTGCTTTCATCCCTTTCCCACTCCAACATATGTCAGTGTGTATTCATAATTTCAGGCATCCTGGAAAACACCTGTGACCAGTGCAGGTACTGTATACACAGTAGGAATGGAGAAAGATTGTTCTCCTACCTGTTGGCAGCTGTGCAGCTTTACAGGCAACAGAGATGGCAAGAAGGATGTTAAACAGCTTTAGGGGAATGGCATCTTAAAATCTCTCAGCTCTCCCGGTGCTGTTCTGTGGGACACAGACTTAGCTGAGCCTGACTGCCACAGCTCAGCTGTGTAGAATGTCTGATGGAGGTTGTAGCATATCTGATATATGGGATTGTGTAACCAGCAGGATTCATTAGGAGTTATTGCTGTACCAAGTCTCCAACTCTGGAAGGATATAAAAGGATGCTGCTCAAAGTAAAATTTCTGTTTTGGTTCAGTTTTTTGGAATTGGTTTTGAGCATTCTTCTAGTCAGATTGATGCTTCAGCTATTTAAAATAAGCAAGATTCCAGGCTATAAGTAATATTTCATTTTGAATAGTGAAGTTACTCCATAATATTGGGTCAGACTTTCTCAGCAGGTGTTTATTGGCGTGGTTGCTGTTTCCTTTGTTCGTTGTTTAGTATCCATTAAAACCTGTTGACTTTGATTCACCTCCCTCTTATATGTGATTGTATCCACTTGAATCTTTCAAGAGTAGCTCTGCTTTCAGAGTAAACATCCCTCTTTTAGGGCTGTTATATCAGTCTGCCTTTTCTCCAAGGACCAAGATCCAGGAATACAACTGCTCCACCATCTGAGTGGTCCCACCTCTGTGCCTTTTCAGTGGGAGTGAGAGGAGAATGCTAAAATCAGCCTTGACTGTTACCCATTCCCATGCTGTGCTGAGAGAGACAGACTTGATGTAATAAGAGAAACATTTATTGTAAAGTGTAACTTGTTACTTCAACTCCTTGGTGTGCCTTAAAAGGAACATTATGCTCTGTCCTTGTAAGACAGGCGTACAGGCATCTGGGAAGACGGTTTAGAAATATTCTGCCCTCCTTCACAGTTAGTACATTCTCTCTAGGCTTTGAGAATGGGGAATAATCCCACTGCATCCCTTATTTCCAAGAGAAAACAATTTGCATTTTTTCTTTCCATTGCTTCCTCACTACCTCCTAAAGAAAATATTCCTTCTGTGTGATGGTAGACTTCTTGGTTCTAAGTAGAGTTGGTTTTAACTCTCACTTCCTCACCCAGACCAGACCCCTTTCTTTTTTATTGTGTAATACCTACTTCTCTTGCTGTCAACCACCTCTTCATCACCTTGGCAAGGTACAGCAGAACTGTGGGTAAATAACATACAGCCGTGCTCTGAGCCCGCTGACAGAGGGCAGGTTTAGATCAGATAACAGGAAGAAATTCTTTACTGTGAGGATGGTGAGACACTGGCACGGGAGGTCCAGGGAAGCTGTGGATGCCCCATCCCCAGCACTGTTCAAGATCAGGTTGGATAAGGTTTTGAGCAACCTGGTCTAGTGGAAGGTGTCCCTGCCCATGGCAGGGGGGTTGGAACTAGATGGTTTTTAAGGTCTCTTCCAACCTAAATCATTCTATGGTTCTAAGAACTTGTTCAACCCTTCCATTTGGTTTCTTTCCAATGTGTTCTTGCAAGGCAAATCTACTTGAGGAGACGCATCTGACATCACTTTAGCAGTCAGCAGTAAGCCCAAGTAACATTTGCTAGGTTGGGTGTCTGTTTTTATCTCTGCATTTGTGTGGTCTTGGTCTGATGGAAGGGTGTAACCATTCTAATCAGTGCCCATGCTCTCTGGTGTGGTGGGAGTTCCTGCACACATACTGCAAGTGGCTGGCTGTTCCTGTGGTGAGGGGCTCTCTCTCACTCTGCAGCTTGCCTGTGGAGTAAGGAAATGAATCTTCTTTACTTCTCTACAGTGTACTGTGGGCAGTCAACTTCTCTTCCCACTGAAAAGCATTCAATAGGGTCAAGGAAGGAAAATGCTTACGTTGAAGCAATGTTGGATAATGGTATCTATGCACATAGGCTCATAGTTATTATGGCAGAGAGTTATTACAATGCACCAGAACCTTCTCATGGCAATCTGTGTTTCTGTGAGGAAGAATATGCAATATTTGATTGGATTTTGGCTTGATACATGATGAGTTGCTATCTTTATCTGACTAACTAGATACACGTCTCCAGCTCTCATCACTGGTTCTTTTTAAAGTAGCAGTGACGGACAGGATTTGTCTGTGTAAAATATTTTCTGGCAAACAGGCTACTGTCACTTTTGTGTCTAATTAGAACTGCCATTAAGCCTTAGAACTTTGATTTGAGAAACAGTACAACTAGTGCTGCCTTTCTCTAAGCAGAATTAGTTACTTGTAGTGATTAACATGTGCTTCACAAGAAGTGGGAGCAGGTTGAATCAGCTTCAGAGTTGGTGAATTTGGCACTGCTGTGAGAAGATGCATTTGTTTGAGATTTGAAAACGTAATCATGAAGATTTTAATCTCCTTTGATGCTTTATGTAACAGAACACCACGTGACCTCAGGATCTGTGGTGTCACTGTTTGCCCTTCTTGTTTTTCTTGATCATGACCAACCAGTATTAAACTCAGCAAACTTTGAATTGAAGCAAGTGGATAATCTTTAACGGGCAAGGCTTCGCGATTCTTTAAGTGCTGCAGAATTCAGGACCTGTAGTTAATAGTGGAATGCTAATGCTAATCTTACAGCCTTCAAGGACTGAGAGGTATTTCTTCCGACCCTCCATCTGGGGGAAACTAACCAGCAGGTACTAAATAGATACATCAATGAAAGTGGCACTTCTCCAGAAACAAGTGCCTGACCAAACAATCATGAAAGTGTTATTCTTGGAATTGGAACAGCATCTGAAGAGGTATTTGTAAAGCTTTTAATATGTAGATGCTTGATTTATTTGTTTCAATTTTTGGGGGAGGTTCCTTTATGTTGTTTGTGCAAGTACTTAATACTTCTAAATCAAGGTGCTTGGCACTTGTTAAAAGTATTTCAAGCTAGGAACACCATACTGGTTGAGAGTACTGTCATGCAGAGTTGATTACTAATTCAGTGAAAATCTACATGCCTTAAAATATCTTTACTGCAGTATTTAAAATAATCCGTATTATAAAACATTTGCTCTTACAGTGCTTTTATTTCTTCTTTTCAAAAAATGTTATTCCAGTTATTACAAATCTTAAGTAATGTAATACTAAACCAAAAAAGAGGATTTTAAAAAACAGGGTTTGAAACTCATTATCAAGTAAGTTTGTGTTCATTCAAATACTTTTCATATATAATATGCACTATCTTCTGTACTGTCACATCATTAAAGAAAAGTTTAGTTAATCAGTCTTGTTAAATGTTTGGAGAGCATTGAAATACAGCTTAGTTTTCTGCAGCCTCCTTTTCCATATTTACAATGAAATATGAACTGCATGTTTTTGATGTGGTTCTTTCTCATGCTTAAAATAAATACCAAGTAACTTAGTGAATTGGAAGAATTTTTTTGCTAAGTTAAAAATACATGACAGTGAGGGGAAAAAATGCCCTGACTCTTCATGTTGCCGAGTTGTTTTTCTGTGTGCAGAAGGAAAATACCCATCTGTGGGAGGGAGCATGGAATTTGTTCCTAACTTCTGATCTCTGAACTGGTGCTTTTGTTATGCTACACCCTTAAAATCTAAACCCCTTGATCTTATATAAATGTTTAAATACATCAACTAATATGTTAAAGTTCATATTTTTGTCACATTATGTTTATGATATTGCCTGTGGAAAACAGCTTTCCTCTGTGAATGGTGTCACTTTAAAGAATATAAAATTGTACATTGGAAAACTTTTTTTAAAAGCTCAATTTTAATTTTTTTCAGTAATTGACAATTTCTGAAAACATGTTGAACTTTCAAATGAACAATAAAATTGTAGTAAATTAATCTGAATGCTTAAGGATAAGTATAATGGAAATATTCTGTAATAGCAATTGATATATAATGGCAACAGGTATGTTATGCATGAGCAGCACAGGTATACAGCAGTGATTGGTCTCATATATTACTGAACAAGGGAGGTAGTATTGAGGAGGTTGTTTCCTACCATCAACCAAGCTATTCCAGAGAATGTGTAATGAAAAAGGTGTGGTGAAGTAAACACGTAATTTTCTTTAACCTTTTTGTATTACTAAAAGGTTTTGTTGTGACTGACTTTTACTGTTATACACAGGAGCATGATGTAGCACCTCTAGTCATAAACCAAAGTTTGCATCTGTTAGCATTATACAGAAAACGTAGACAGCTCCTCCTGTAGTCTTACTTTGCAAGCTAATTTCTATTTAGTTTTCATTTGCCTTTGTTTCCTCTAGTTTCTCTTGCAGAGATGCTGGTTTTATCCTGGTTATTCTTCAGTGAATTCAGGTTGGCTGGTTGTCATGTCACCATAAATAGCAAATGCTAAATGGTGATTGCAAATGGCAGCCTTTCTTGGCTAAAATTGCATGTGACTATGTTTTTTCTCAAACTGCCCCTGCTGGATGTATGGGTCAAATACAAGGAAGCATTTAGCTTTTTCTGCTGTAGATGCAGAATTTGAGAGTGAGTGCAGTTGTGTGTGGCTTTCTGGAGGAAACAGAAGCAATTCTGGGGTCAGGCATCTCATTTAAAACTTAGAGGATATGGATACAGTTGGTGAATCTTCTCCTACTTGCAGTCCTTGGTCAAGGGCAGTTTACAGCGTACTGAGAAGGACTTGCACTCTTAATAAAATTAAATACTTTATACATAGTTTGCATTTTAAGTTGGGCTGCCAGAATGAAGTCCAAGATTCAGAGTTTATGCTCTGGAGCTCCACCAAGTTGTTTTGGAAGAGCAATCCCTGATGTCTGTGTGCTGTTGGGGAGCTGTCTAGCACTAGACAGCTGGAAATGGTAATTGTGTGGGTGTGCAGGAGCTCCAGCCTCTTGTGTAGTGCAGACTGCAGACAGGCGACTGTGTCCACTTTGGATGTACACCACCATCTTTCCATATACACCACAGGTGTGGCATCCTCCATATTTATTTTTGAAACTTGGTTGGAAGTGCAGAAGATGTGAGTGGGGAAGGTGGAGGGAGATAAACAGAGGTCAAAAGATACTTCAGCCTTTTGTTATGGCATAAAATGGAAGGAGGGAGCACTGGATACACCTGCTAACTCTTAGGATGGGTAAAGTGGGCTGTAGTTGGTTAAAATACATGAATATTGAAGGCAGGCATGAAAACATCTGTCTTGCTATCCCTATCAGAACATCAGTAATTTAAATTATTAAAAGTGTACCTGAGTGATCGGCATGTAGACTCTGACTGGTGGACTTGACAGTGTTAGGTTTTACAGTTGAATTCAATTATCTTAAAGGTCTTTTCCAGCCTAGATGATCTTATGATAATGTGATATCAAGGGATATAAAACTCACTGTGTTTATGAGCTAATGTTCTTACTCTTTTTTAAAAAGAGGCTTTAATTCATCATTAGGCAAATATTAGGTAGTTGTACTCTAATATGAAGAAATAAAAGTCTAATAGCCCCTTAAATCTAGTGTTTTCTCTATTTAAAGGTAATTTTTCACTCAAGTCACATCTCAGTCCTCCCAAGGATTTAAAGGATCCTTTCAAGTACCTTGACATCTTTCAGTCTATCAGTATAAGTAAATTCCCCCAGCCTCGGAATCAGTTTAAGGTTTCTGTTCTACCTGCTTCAGTTTCAGAACTCAGTTTTCTGAGTTCTTCAGAAATAGGGCCAAAAAATAGGTTTGGGCAAACTAATTCAAGTCAGGAGCCTATCTGAGTGGCAGCAATGCTGCCCTGTGACTCAAACATTCACTTACAATTTGTTTTGTTTGTAGTTGTTATGATTGCTTGTACCTGAGCTGCTGATTGATGTTACTGTCCACCTGGTGAGGGCCTCTATCAATTAGTAGTAGCTGGGAAGAGTCAGAGAGGAATTCCCCTGTTCTGCACCTTGTGTGGGAGGAGGCATGCCTCCCTGGATGGGAAGTTGTCTAGTGTGGGCTTTAGACGAGATCCTTCTGTCCTCTGTGCTTGGTGGACAGCAGTGGTTCCTTAGCTCTGTCAGTGGAGCTGGAAGAGAGGATTTAAGTTCTGTGTTGCAGTAGGGATTTTCTCTCCTTCCCATATATTGAGAGTAGTGTGGCAGCTCATTGTGTTGACGCTGTAGAAGTGTGGCTGCTGGGCTAATACCCTGTGTAAGAATGAGGAAGCAATTCCTGGGAGCTGTTTTGGACTCCATGCATTTCTAACTGGATTACTCAGACTTCTGATACTACAGTTACTTCAGTTTTGTTTTTGTGGGGATTGGGTTTTCTTCTGAATTGTTTTAAGCCATGTAAGTTCAGGGTGTCATTATAATGATAGTGGTTTCTGGAGGATGAAGTAATTGTTTTTCAGAAGTGTTAGGTGCCTGACATATTATATACATGAGCCTTGGACCTTTTATATACAAAAGACCCTTGGACATCTAATTAAATGGTTTAGGTGGATATCCACCAAAAACATGCATCAGCAGTTTTAGGGAGAGGACAGGAATGCTCCATAAACAGAGTGCCACTCGTAAATGTAGCCGTCAGTGCATAAAGACGATTACCCAGATACTGATTAGGTATGAAATGATATGCTGTAATCTTTCCTTCGCAAGTTGTGTATTAAAAGATAAAGAGAAGGTCTTCTGCTGTCTGCAGTGTCTGGCTCAAGGGCGGCTAAATGTCAGTGGTGTGTGCCCTGCATGGCCACCACGGATCCAACAGTCTCAAGGTGCTTGCTGCTTTTAAGCTAGAAGATGCTGTCCTGTGGAAAATTAGAGCTTCTTACTGCCTGAGGTTCCTTTACAGGATCAGTAGGGTACTGAGGAAGGCTGGATCCCATCTGAAGGAGAACCAGGACTTCAAGATATACATACAGCCTTTTGTAGATGACCTGGACCCATGCCAGCTGTTTGCAGTCTCTGGCCTAGAAGGTGCTCCAGGGACATGTTCAAAATATGCTGAGCCAGCACATCTGTGTTCTGTTCTAGTTGGTTTGCAGTGTGGCCGGGTTTCAAGAACAAAGTGTTGTGCTAAAGTAGGTAATACATCCCTAAAGCCGCAAGACAGGTCAAATTAAAATTTCAATCAATCTGTTCTTTAGGTAGTTTTTAAGTTTTGAAGTGCACCTCATTTCATAGTCTTACATACTTTCCCAGGTACCTTGTATTCTATTTCAAATCAATATCACTTTACAATTTATTCCTTTAGCAAGGAGAGTGTAAATGGAGATACTCGCAGGGATTTCTGCGATTGTGAGTCAGCAGGATTTGTGTCTCTTAAATCATTGAAGCTGTGCCTGGATTAAGAAGCCTGGGAGTGCTTTCCCATTCCAGAGTTGAGCTGTACCTGTTTCTCCATGCTGTACTGAGTTGAAGCATAGGCATTCATCAAGTTCCTCTCATATGCTTGTTTTTACAGACGGGGGGAAGGTCACAGGGGGAGGGTACAGGTTAGGCAGGAAATTATCCCACAAATGCTCAACTCAGTGACTGATAAAGGAAAGTAAGATTTTGGGGTACACTGCACTGTGCAGTAAATCAGATCGTATTCTTATTTGTGGAAATTCTTCCCATGCTTCCTGAATGGTAATGGAGCTACATGGGGCTTGATTTCTAGAAAGGAAAATCTCCATTCAGGTAGAAAAATGCCTTTAAATAGGCTACAGTAAATCCAGCCTGTTAAAGTACAGTTCTTCTTGGATGGTACAGAAGGTCTTGAATTTTTCCTATATTTTCTTAGGAAGTTACCAAATTATGATAAACTGTGGGTTGTGGCATTACTAGAGCAGAGTATTTTGACCACTCAGAGATTAGGAAATATGGCATTTCAAATTTGTGTAATATGCATGCATTGGAGCCAGGGGAGTTAATCTTAAAGTCATTTACCTACTTGTTCATTGATACTGCTGATACACGTGTAGCCATTTGCTAGTGATTGCAGAGACTGAAAGTGCGGGAGTGTAAATGGGCAACTGAACAGAGGTCTGTTGTCTTAACACACTTGCTGAAGAAGAAAAGTGGCATTGAACTGAGTTTATTGTTTTATTTTTCTATATGTGTGAACAAGTTGCAGTGTTGGGAGTTTATTATTATTTAACAGAATGACCTTAAAGTGGTTCTGCACAGCAGGGTGGTAACGAGGGATCTGCCACCACAAAAGCTGAGAAGTGGCCGATTTTCATCCTCGTTCACGGCAGATAGGATTCTGCGTCCCGGGATTCTGCTTCCCAGGCGCTGCTTTCCCACACTGAGGACTTGCGTTTTGTTTCTGTACTTTTCATCAGCTGTTCTTAATAATTTCTGTAAAAGCTGGGGTAGGGAACTTCATTCCCAGCTTCCTGAAGACCATAGGACAACTCTAGTTAATTGCAGAGGGTTTTGGCTTTTTTCCTAGCAACCCTGAGTTGGCTTCTAGCATGATAGGCTTCTGTGGGAAACACAGGCTTAATTTCAAGTGTCACACCAAAAAATGGCCATCAAAGGGCAAATTCTATTCAATGGGAAGTGTAGACCAGCTGTTAATGCTATATAAATACTTTAATAGGCATGACTAAATTAATATCTGATCCAAGATTTTCAATATGGTTTCAAGGGTAACAATTAGAAACAGGGGAGGAGGTGGGAAAAGAGGAAGGAATGGATTAAGGAGTTAAAAAAAGGCATAATGGGTGTAAACTTTACAAGGGGCTGGGGACAGGGGAAATGAAGGGCCTTAAGATCCTCCATCTCCCCCTTCCACAATTAGCAGTACTCAGTAAGACATAGTTTTCCCATTTCATGAGACCTGGTGTGGCTTTTCTGCAGCCTTAAGGAAACAGAAGATAATACAAGGTCAGAAATAACAGAAGATGACCCTTCTTAGTTACAGGTTAATTTGGCTGGTTTTTGTTTTGATTACTAAACCCACTGTGTACTATTGAAGGTAACCTGAGGTGGGTGGGTGTCAGCCATTGTCCTGTAGTCCCTCCTGGGCTGTTTGTCCCCTGGGTCAGAGATGCTTTTTAATACAGAGAATTTCATCTTTCCAAATGCTTGTCAGGTCAGTGTGCCAAAGCACTCCCTATACTTGCCATGTTTGTTATGTTAAGTGCAACTTAAAATGCTCCAGTGACTCTTTCCTTCCCTCTTTATTTAATTTTGGAGTATGTGGTTGAAAAATCTGTTGTACAGTTAGAATAAGTGGGACTAAATATTTGTGTAAGTGGTTTTTACTTCGGGGTGTTCTTGCCTTTGAGAAAAGCATTTACACATGAAAGGTACAGAAGAGTAGGGAATCGAACACTCTTTCTATGCATTAAATCTTAAATTATTGAAGCCAAATTTCATGTAAAGGAAAAATAAATTTGGGTAGTGAAGCTTAAAGGTTGTAACCTTTTATCACTCTTTTATATATGCTGCTTTATGACACTAAACTTCTTTCCCACATCCATCCTGGGGACAATGTCAGCATGCAGTGTGATGTTGTGTGCAGCTTTCTGGAGGAAAGAAAATATTCCTGGCCCAGATGTCTCACTTAAAACTTTCAGGATGCTAACATGTTGGTCGATTCTTTCCTTTGCAGTCCTTGGTCAAGGGCACTTTATGGGATGCTGAGGAGGAGGGCTTTCACCTGTAGTAAAGTTAAATAGTTCACACCTACTCATTTAAAGGTTTCTGAAATCAGGAAAGGCTGTGATTCCCAAGCTGCATGTTACTGCAAATGTATAACTTCTTTAAATTTAAAGTGGAGTAGCATCTGGATATAATTTCAGGTTTTGAGTTATGATAGACCTCAGCTGGCTCTGAGGGGACTTTGAAACTCATTGGATATGTACAGAACACAGACCTCCATCTCAACTGCATTGCTAGATGGTTATCTATGGATGATCTCAGGAAAGGGGATGCTATACATCCCTCTCCAAGCATCAATATTGCTTTAAGATGGCTCATATTTCCCTGCAGAGTTCTCTCTGATGGGTAACAAGTAGGTCACCTCTATGTTTGGCTATATCCAGATACTTGATTATAGACTGTATGTTTTGTTTTGTCAGCATTAAAATTGGTAGAGTCATTATAATTCTCATTAAAAATAACTAGGATTGACTTGGTAATTAGTTGCCTGTCAAAGAGAAAGAGGATATCCTCAGAGGAACCAGTGAGAACCTCTCCTTGTTTTTCTTTTGATCTTACATAGTTATCTTCTTGCTTTAAATGCAGCTTTCTGTCTCTTGTGCAGAGCTCACAGCATGATACTTCTGTGTGTGCACTGCGATCAGAGATACTGTCAGGTTATTTCCAGAGCCCCAGCAGGGTGTGTGTATTCTTTCCACTAAATATTTATTTAGTTATGCTTGCACATCTGGGGAAAAAAAAAAGTATTTACAAATACAGTGCTTCATTTCACTAGCATATTGCATAGCTTTCCCTTTTATCTGTTTTTCCTGGAACTAAACCCCAATTTCTAGCAAACTAATAAACTAAATTGTAGATGCAAATAACATTACTATGGGGGAGGAAAAGCTCACATTTAGGAAAACTGAGAGAGTACTGTCTTGTAGAAAGAGCTTTTTCAATTTAGCAGAAGTACATAAATTGAAATAGCAGAATTCAATCTAGAAATAAAATACATGTCTTTTGGAGCTGAGCAGTAAGTTCTTAGTGGCTTGGTTTCTTTAAATCAAGATCTTAGCTAAAGGTTTGCAGCTGGAAAAGGAAGTTGACTGAGATTTTGTGATCTTTATTTAGGCTGAAGATGGGGGCTTGTGTGGGTGGGGTTATTTTGTTTGGTTGCTTTTTTGGTCCTTAGTCTGTTAAAAATATTTGTGATTTACTGTGGGAAAGTTCGTTGGACAGCTTCTCCAGTTATGTACCTTTACTGAGATGAAGAAAAAATATCATGGCTTATTGAAATAAATAAACCTTTGCTCCTTGATGTCAGGTACAGCCAGAGCTTTCTCTCTGTTATTAGCTTGGCACAATTTTGCATAAATTGGATGCTGGGAGGGTTGCTGTCAGTACGCAGAGAATTTTGAATCTATGAATTTTAAGGCAGAATTGTACTCTGGCATTTATTCTCCATTTTTAGATGCCAAGTGGCATGCACAGTCAGATGTCCGGTAGAATCTAATTACTGTAGCCTTTTCTTGAGTAAATAGCAGATTTTATTTTTAACCTCTTCAGTACTTGCATTCTGCAATTGAAAACTGTAGTTGAAGTTCACAAGATCTGAGGCTGTCTGAGCATAAGATGAAAGTGTGCTGTGACAGCAATTGCTGTTTTTCTAATATGGTTTCTGGTGTGGCATCTTTGTAACATCATCAAAAGATTAGATTTATTTTATGTTCAAAAGATGCTTATCGAGGGCTTTTAATGTTGTCATCTGAAGGGAGCATACACTGACAAGGTGCTTAAAAGATAAATGTTTTAAGTTAAAGAACTTTTTAACATGCATTGGAGAAGTATGACAAGCCAGACTTGCACAGAGACAAAATGATTCTGTGCTGTAGTTTACATCATTATGTGCTTAAGATAAAAAGCACTTTCTTCAAGTGCTTAGCATGAACTAACTGAGACGAGAGGAAATTATTCAGTGGGAGGAACGGTGTTTAAGAGCTGAAATACTACAGAAGGTGACACGTGCTAAAAAGTCTTTGACTACTGTTTGTATGTTCTATTTAAGAAGTCAGTTTACTTGAGGATCAAAGATGCTGATGAGCTACTCGTTTGCTGTATTGTACTCTACCCTGCTGCTTTCTCAGGAGCCCATTTCGAGTCTTTTTCTGTTGCTTTATGCAGTTTGTGGACACCTGGGGTGCTCTGTAGATACTCAGGCTTCCAAAGCATGTGCTAACAACATGAATTTGTCCAACCCAGTGCAGACCTAGAGTGCCTTAACCAAGCTGAGGAATTCTGCAGCCTTTCTCACCTCTACTCCCAGGAATTTAAACTTTTCCAGCAGCCGAATATCATGTATTATCTGTTAATGAGGTGTTAAAAAGAGGTGGTTATAACGTTTTGAGTAACACAGTAGTAATCTTGACGCCCTTCTAGGGGAAAACTGAGTTTGGAGAACTATCCTCTTTAAATCTTCCATATGCTTTTTTATTTCATAAATGAGAAATTTGTTAAAAACAACAAAAACCCAGTCCTTCGAGTTCAGTGTCTGTCTTTGTCAAGCAGAGTATGGGGTGTTGAAAGGAGAACTTCAGAGATAGCGGTGTTGTCTCCTCCTCCCAAAAAAAATTTCACCCCAATTTTGGAGATTGAAGTAATTTATATCATGGGGGTTTTTATTTCGTAGATGATCCGTTTTCTCAGCCATAAAGGGACACTTATGGTTTGCTTTTTTTATAGAGTGGGCAAAGCAGAACATGCATATTAATATGCAGTCCTACTTACGCAGCTGACAGCTTTCTGTTGAATCACAACTCTGCTTGTAGGCATCTAAAAATAAATGACAGATTTTGTTAAAAGCCCACTGAAGTTAATGGAAGATGGTTAATGAGTTTAGTGGGAATTTGATTTAGGATCATATGTTTATCTCTTCTTTGTGAAGATTAATATAGATTAAAGATGACAGTGTTGTTAATTTAGTTCGAGAATGGTATAATTTTTCTGTTGTAAACGGAATAATGGCATTTGATAATTATCAGTCGTTATGGCAGAACCAACAACTGTCTTGGAATGAATCCATGACTTTATTTCTACATGTGTGAACGAAACCAAATACAATTGTCTGCTGTCTGTCCTGCAACAAAACAGGAGTTTTGAGGATACGTCTGTCCAGGCCTGTGAGTTTGCTATCTTCAAGTTCTTTTATAAGAGCCTGATCAGCAGTGATAGGACCTACCTCGTTTTGCATCCACTCTGCCCTTTTTCTGATTAAGAACTACAAGGGACAGAGTTTGTCCAACTGCAGTTTTGTTAATTGTGCTGAGTAACTGCCATGGGGAGGAGTCATTTGAGACATTACTGATTTTGAAGCCCAGCCTGTCATAAAACATTAATTTAGATCAAGTCAAGGACAGGAGTTGATACAGATTCCAGTACAGATGATGTGCTGCTGGCGCTGTCTATGAAAGGGCTCACTTGCTCACGGGACGCGATGAGTACCGTGGTGTGTAGTGAGTAACCTCTGCAGAGAAAGTGCCGTGGGGCAGTGTCCCTACAGCCCGCGGGTCCTGGTGCTTGTCCCTCGGGGCGGGAGCTGCAGCCTGATGCACATGTGCCAATGCCTTGCTTCAGTTTACCTGCTGTCAGCGTTTGCAAGTCAGTACAGGGAAGGGTTTTTCTAAAACACTTCCTTTGATTTTCAGCCTGTTAGGTTCTATCCCGTGCAAATTCCCCACATATTCAAAGGGTGGGATGAGAGCTGTGCCCTTGTGGGAAGTGAATCCTCTCTGGTAGTGGGAAAGTGGCTGTGAGGAATTCTTATTCTTAAATGTGACCTCCTTGTGAACAGGATTAGTTTGTACTACTCTGCTGGCATTATTGAATGAAAGAATAGTAGTCTAGGACAACATAAATAAACTAAGAAGGATGATGCAGATACGCAAGTGCTAAATTTAGCTTTAAGATGATTATTCTGTGCCTACTGGCTTTCCTGCTTCTCTGGGAGCAGCACCTGTGATGTATGTGACTTGTAGCTCTTGAAGACGTTTGCTGTAGAGAATGGAAGAGGCTTTTGACTTTATTTTTTGGTGCCTTTAAGTAACCTAACCCCTCGTGAAAGTGCAGGTCTAGAAAAGAGTGGTTTTGGAGGTTGGCTGTTTCTTGTGACAGTATTTCATGGTGGTCTAGTTCAGCCCTGAGTGTCTTTCTAAGCTGTTACTGGTAGAGAAGGTCACTTGGACGGGCACTGAATGTAATTGCTGTGTTCCATGACACATGAGAGCGTAACATTTGTTGAGAAAAACACCACAGTTAGGTGGGAGAAGGATCTTTTCCTAAATTATTAATGCATGTGCTGCAACTTTTAAGACTAAGTGCCGTATGGTGCAACCTAAAAATAAGTGAATAGGCATTTTCCCTGTTGGTGTAGAATAATACCAGCCGGCTTGCTAGAAATCCACAGATTTGTGCCGTATGTGCTTTTGTAGACAATCGGTGGCTGAATATTTTTTTCATAAATGGCTTTATGGGCTCGTAAGGCGTGTGTAAGGGATAAAGGGAATCGTGGCTGTCTGAAAGTTTTATCTGCAGTGTGTGGGTATCCTACTTTTCCTGCTTGGCATGGGCGAAGCGAGCAGAGCTGCCGGGTACGGGCTCCGCTTTGCGGGGCTGAAATGTGCGGATTTTGGGCCGAGGCGGAGGTGCGGCTCTCTGGCTAAGCCGTGGGACCGGTACCGGGACTTTCCCGCTGCCGCGCGCCGATAGGTGGCGCTGTCGGCGCGGCCACGGGCGGCCCCTCGGCGCATCCCGCTCTCCCGCC
>VXAX01005995.1:79665-97474 GCA_013399835.1 Leptocoma aspasia | reverse complement strand
GGCCCCGGCCGAGCGCAGCCCCGCAGGGTCCCGCAGGGTCCCGGCCCCGCCTCGCCCGGCGGAGCGGCCCCGCACGCACACACGCCTTCGGGAGGAGCGAGACCTGATTTTTCTTTTTTTCCGGGGAGCGTTTCTGGCCGCGGTTGCATGAATGCCCAATGTTGTAGACCGGTGGCAATGGATCTAGGAGTTTATCAACTAAGACACTTCTCGATTTCGTTCTTATCGTCATTGCTGGGCACCGACAACTCGTCTCTGAGGCTCGACAGTAGGTAAATAAGTGTTGTGTCCGAGCGGCTCTGCTGGCGCGGCGGTAGCGGGGCAGGTGAGCGCCGGGCTGGCTCCTTTGTCCGGGCGAGCCGCAGCGGCGGCACCGGCGCCCGCCTCTCCCCCCGGAGGTGCTGCCCTTCCCGGCGCCCAGCGCTTCTGCCGCAGCCTGCGATTGAGCTCCATCTTTGTGGTCCGTCGGGGGGCAAAATGTCGGGATATTTGGTCGGGCTGCGGGCGGGGGGCTCGGAGCTTTACAGGTTGCTTTGCTGCATTAGAGCATCCTGGTGAGGCGGCGGCAGGGCAGCGTGAGGATGACTTTCTCAGCCGGCTGGCTACCAATACTCGCGTCTCTTGTCTCTTAAATAATTCAGCCGCTGCTAATGTTGTATGTTTTTTTTCTTCTCTTTCTTTCTCTCCTGCAGCTCCTCTGGTGCAAGCGTAGTAGCTATCGACAACAAAATCGAGCAAGCGATGGTACGTACCGATGGGGCATAAAACCTTGTTCGTGTTCGAAGCAGTAAACAATATGGGGATGCAGCGGCGATGGTTAACCCGTGCGGGGACGCGTTTCGTTAGCAGAGCCGGGGACGGAAGGGGAGGCACGGTGGTCGGTTTCGGGAGGTTTTTTTAATTTGTTATTTTTATTTTTAATTGATCAAAGGCTTCCCGCGGGGTGGAATGCGCACGTTTGTGTATTGATGCCGGGGAGGGAATGACGGCATTGCTCTTGGCTCCTGCCTCTCCAAACGATTGATCTCGGCTCCATGCGGCGGAGCGGAGGGGCGCTGCTGGGCAGAAAGCGGAGCGTATTTGTGGGGTTTTACAGTCCCAAAGAGAGGGCGTTTTGGGGTACTTTTCATTTTATTACCTCTCCCCCCAAGCGCAGACGGGCGCAAGCCTAGCGAGCGCACGCCCCGCGGGCTGCAGCCGGAGCATCCCCGGGCGCTGCGCCCTTCTCCCCGCGGGTGGCGCGGGCGCCGCGGTGCTCGGAGCCGGCGGCTTCACCTCGGGGTCCGCCGCGGCCGCTGCTCCGGCCCCCGCCCGGCGCGGAGCCGGGGGCCCGGCCGCCCTTTGTTACTGGAGCGGTGCCTGGAGCCGCTCTCCCGGGAGCCTCTCCGGCTGTTGCTAGGCAAACTCCGAGCCTTTAACTCCCGGCTATAAATAACTCGGCCGCCCATTGGCCGCGCCGCGCTCTGACGTCACCCGCGGCCGCGCGCGGACGGCGGGAGGGAGGGAAATGCGGCAACCTGCGCCCAGAACTGGCTGCAGCCGGCGCGCGCGGGGGCGGGGCCTGGCGGGGGCGGGGCCGCCGGGCAGCCCGGGCCGCACGTGAGTGTCGGCGGTGACAGCCCGGGCCCGGTTCGGCACGGCCCGGGGTCACACCGGCCCTCTGCATAGCGGGGTCTGCCGCGGGGCAGGCGGGCAGCCCCGGCCGGGCGCTGCGCTGCTTTCCTAACGCACACGCTCTCTTCTGCGTTTCAGGATCTGGTAAAGAGTCACTTGATGTACGCAGTAAGGGAGGAAGTGGAGGTCCTCAAAGAGCAAATCAAAGAGCTGATAGAGAAGAACTCGCAGCTGGAGCAAGAAAACACTCTGCTAAAAACACTTGCCAGCCCAGAGCAGCTTGCCCAGTTCCAAGCACAGCTGCAGACTGGTTCTCCGCCGTCCTCTTCCCAGTCACAAGGGACAACACAGCAGCCAGCTCAGCCAGCGTCACAGGGCTCAGGGCCTTCAGCATAGCTCAAGATGTCATCGTCGTCATGATTGCTGGCTTCTGGACTGTCCAGAGTGAGGAGGACAAGTGGGAATCCGCCACAGCCACCCTTCATCCATTTCAATGCACATTGCAACCCAGACTGAGGACTCCATGCCTTGCACACATCAGGAGAGGCTTCTCCCCCTTGTATTACACACTCATCTGTCTCTCTCTTACCTCCCTTACCCCTTTGGCTTGAAGGAGTCTATGTTCTTAGGTTGGTTGAATAAAATAAACTTCTTCCAGAGAATTAGCACAAGTACACTGGGGACTCGAGCAGCTTCTGCAAATGGCTAAGAAATGAAGCTGCATGCCTGATTTTTTTTGGTTTGTTTTTAAATCTTCCACTCATCCAGTGCTACAGCTGATACAAGTGCTTTTTAAGCTTGGAAACGTGAAGAAATAGACTGGAGTAAAAAGTGATGGCTCAACCCCGTATAGTGCATTGGGGTTCCAAAGTGTGGACTGGTGCATAGGATCTAAGAGGAAGAGGGAGAAAGGTAATCTCAGTGTTTAACACTTAATTGTCACCTGAAACCTTAAGTGCAAATATTTGCACCGTTTTCTGAAGCAGTGGACAGGTGCATAAAGCTGTATTATATATAGAAAACAGGTAGGTGACAATACAGTTGTTGGGTCATAGAATAATTACTATGAAGGTTATTTGTCTACTGTATATTTGTGTATTTAGTGTAATTACTTTGTAAAATAGAAAACTGTAACTATTTAGGTTGTACAGATTGAAGTTTAGTTGTTTCATTGGCTGATCTGAAGAAGTTTGAGAAGTTTTTTTTTATGCTACGTAAATAAGAATGCACCTACGCAACTGTTCAGAATTTGGCAAATTAATGCTGTTTGTGTAACTTCTGAAGTTCCCTGGCTGCTGATTATCTTGAAATCATTGTTCATTGTAGTTTGGTTCAAGATGGGAAAAACCACTCCAAAAATTATCAAGCCCTGCTAGCAAAGAATTAAAGAAGAAAAATTTGATTTCCCAGTATGGATCTTTTGCATATGATCTGTATAGTAGTATGCATATGTTTTTGTGCATGTTCTCTACAGTTGTAACACGTCAATGTATTTAACTGTTGCACTTGTCAACTTTCAATAAAGCATACAATGTTGATAAATCACTGTTTGTATATTGTACTTGTGTTAACCGCAGCCACTTTTAAGATGTTGCAATGTAGTTTTACATGGGTGGTGAGGTCAGGAATCCTAACTCTTGGTGCAAGATGCTGCCTGTTGGCTTTAGATCTTGAGTTTCAGCTAAAAATGCAGCTCCTGCTTTCCACAGCTCTTTAAAAGAGACAGATACTGAAGTTAAACGGAGGAGGAAGAAGCAGGGTGCCTGACTAAGCAAAATGCTGGGTTTTGGTCCAGTCCTATATGGTCAGGATTGTAGGGCCCCAGTTATCTGTTGTATATGAGTATATTAGTTGTTTCCCAGTGGCAGACTGTGCCCTTGCCTGTGCACTGGTCATCCCTTGCTGGCACAGTTCCCACCCTTAACTGGGGGTGACAAAGGCAGTAAGCACTGCAGCATTCCCACCAGGTCAGCCTGTATTACAGTATTCATTCTGCCTTCTGAAAAATGTTGTGAATAATTTCCACTTTTGTGTATGTAAGTTTGGGAAAAAATGCTTCTTTAGTAATACTGATTAAAACTGAATCTAAGCTTATGAATTTCTAGGTGAATGAGTAGTGGTGTGATTGATAAACTGCAACCAGGGGAGCAAAGCAATTTGCAGTTTTACAGCAGTGACTTAAAATGTGAATACAAGAAATAAATTTGACTTAAAATATAAGGGTTAATTACAGAGGGTTTTTTACAGTGTCATATGACTGTTTACTCCACGTAATGAAAATCAGGAGATACTATTTTTGTGGAGCTTGTTACTGAGAGTAATCAAGTGTAGCAGAGGAAACTAGGAAGCTGAGGGTTCAAAGGTAGGACAGGTCACTCTTGTGTAATTTATAGCTAAATTTTTGCTTTTGGCAGATACTTACCATATAGCAGTTCAGGCACTGCTTAGGTGAATCACAAGTAGTTGAATTTCCTTTATTGGGATTGCCATATTAAAGTGCTTGCGTGAGTGTGTCTTCATGGGAGTGTGAACTTGATTTCATAGCTGGTGTTCTTGAGATTTCAGTGTACAATTTAGGAATGTTCTTAATGAGGAAACACCAGTGAGAAATTCAGGATTTTTCTTTTTAATGGATTAAGCTGAAATTAGAAATTGTTGATGGCCTTTGTGGCAGAACAACACTTGAATTATTTGGATCCGACAAAAGGAATGCTAATTTTGGTGCTTTTTAAAGGGCTTAATTGTCTCCAGTTGCCTTTATATTCTGACTGTCTCTTTAGTGCTTCCAGGCCATAACATTGTGAAAGTTGCCTTTTTTTTTTATGTACTTAGCACAGATCAGCTTTTTCACCCACTTCAGTTATCAAAATTTGCAAATAATTTTTTGTTGTTGTTGTTTTTCGTTTAAAAATGAAGTGGACCTCTGGCTCTCTGACTTTATTTCTTTGAAGAACAGCGTCAGCGTATTCTAAATTCAAGTTTGGGTTTTTTTAAACTGTTCTTTAATAAAGGATTTGGAAGGCTTCAAGATTTTGGTTAGGTAATACATTAATAATTTTAGTTCATGGTACTAAACAGTGGCAAGTCAATGCTGGCAAATCTGATCATTTATGTACTGAGTAGTTCTAAACTGTGGAGCTGGTTCTTGGAGCTATTTATTAATTACTAATATGAGGCCAAGCAATGTTTCGTTGCTGAGATGATTTTAGCAATAGCTCTGTCAAAGCTGCAGCCTCTTCATGAAATGGATTCAAATTGACTAAAATTGTTCTTGAAATCCAGACAAAGAGTAGATGTTTGTCAGTTATGTTGTAATACTTCTGGAATGAATTGTTTTGATTTTTCCTTTTGTTCTAGAACAAATAATTTTTCAGAGAACTTTAAATCAAATGTTATCAGTGGTCAAACGCATTGTCTTTTTTCACCAAAATTTTTCTTCTTACAGACTCTGAGATGCTCATGTTTTCATCTGCACTGAGAGTCATATTAAATGTAATCTATCTTTTATATGTCAAGCTTTTTATTCTCTGAATATCTCCAATTCAGTAACTCTTCAGGCTATATTCAAGCCTTTTGTCATTTAATTTCTTGTTGTCAGTTAGCTGCACACTGGCTTTATTTTTCACAGCAATATGATAAACTGATCAGAGCAAATTATCACTGAGACCAGGTTGCTGGTCTTTTTTCTTCTTATGGCTTTTTTCTTTTAAACTAGTACTTTTTTGGCAAATAATTCTGAGGGAAGTCTAGATGGTTCAGGATTCTGGGATCTCTATAAATACTTGAAAGTGCTGGCTGTAGCTGGGGTAGAGCTACTTTTCCTCAGAGTAGCTGGTACGGGGTCATGGGTTGGGATTTGTGACCAAAACAGTGTTGATAAGACAGGGATGTGTTTGTTACAGCTGAGCAGGGCTGACACTGAGTCAGGGCCCTTTCTGCCTCTCACCCCACCAGAGAGAGGGCTGGGGGTGCACAAGGGGCTGGGAGGGGACACAGCCTGGACAGCTGACCCCAGCTGACACACGGATATCCTATAATATACCCCTATGTATAGGGGTGTTGTGCTCAGCATGTAGAGCTGGGGGAAGAAGAGGAGGAAGTTCAGAATTCAGAATGATGGTGTTTGTCTTCCCAAATCACTGTTAGATGTGGTGGAGCCCTGCTTTCCTGGAGATGGCTGAACACCTGTCTGCCCATGGGGAGTGGTGAATGGATTCCTTGTTTGCTTCTCTGTTAAACTGTCTTTATCTCAACGCACGAGTTTTCTCACTTTCCTGATTCTCTCCCCTATCCCACTGTGGGGGAGTAAGGAAGTGACTGTTGTGGAAGGAAAGAGAAGTAAGAGCAAGTGGCTGTTGTGGCACTTAGCAGCTGCCTGGTTAAGCCACAACAGTCCTTTTTGTCGCCTGCTGTGGGGCTCAAAGTACCACCAGATGTGATTGGAATGTGCTTGATCAATTTTATCGCTGTTATTGCTGTTTCACTATTAATTGACAGGCTCCTGTTTGTCATAGGGCTTGCTTGCCTGAGTCTAGTGCTCATTAGTGGCTGCTCACTGCACTGCTGTGCTGCTTATCACCTCACTCTGTGGTGCCTGGGAACATTTCGATAACAGCCGTGGCAATGCGTCGGGCTGGCAGATGGCCTGAGCTGCTGCTGCTGTGCTGCTGTTCTGGACAGGCTGGAACTCCAGTGTGAACTTGAGTGGGAGAGCCTGTGATCTGTGGGTGAGTCCATGTGGGAGCTGGACACCCTGAGGCATCTGTGGCCCTGGATAAGGCCATGCCAGAGCAGGTACACCTCACAGCATATGTGGCCGTGGTTATGTCTGTGCCACAGCAGCTGGAGCTTTGAAGGGATTGTGGCCCAAGGGTAAGTCCGTGCTGGAGAAGGCGCACCTTGAAACATCAGTGGCTGTGCTTGAGGTCATGCAAGACTACCCCAAAGTGTGTGGCTGTGGATAAGCCCAGGAGAGAGCAAATACACCCCTGGAGAGACTGCAGTCATGGGTAAAGCCATGCTGGAGCAGGTTAACTTTCCAAGGCTGTGCAGGAGGATCTCTGAAGGTGTTGTGGCCCGTAGAAAAGACCATGCTGAAACTGGTCTACCTCAAACCAGCTGTGGCTGTGGGTAAGTCCACGCTGCAGCAGGGAGACCCCTGAGGAGTCTGTGGTTTGTAGATAAGGCTTCACTTGGGGCAGGTACACTCCCAAAGGACTGCAGTCTGTGGAAAAGTCCAAGCCAGAGCAGGGCAAGCAGAAGAGTTAACTGCAATTTTAAACCCCGTGGTCTGCTCCAAATGAACCAGAAGTGGAGATTGTAATGGAAACATCTTGAAATTGTTGTAATGTGGAATTTGGCTTGCGTGTTACAGCAATTACTACAGCAGGAGTCACCCAAGCCAGTGGAGGACAAGCCTTACAGGAAGCAGTGCAAGTGCAGCAGTGGTGACCCGAGCTGCCTTTGGTGCCCAGTAACTCCACACAGCACACCATGTCTCCTGTCCTGACCAAAGTCATGGACTAAATGAACTCAAAGGACATTTTGTGGATGCTTGACAGACATTTCACAGGGGTGATCCATAGACTAAGGAAATGATCCCTGTGTATCATATCAAAGGATGGTGACAGTGGTGGTGGGTAATGAGGATGCCCTGGATTGTGTGGGACCTGAGCATGATGTAAATGGTATGGAATCAGGAATGGAGAATATGCTGGTTTGGGCTGGGATATAGCTAGGATTCATCATAGGAGCTGGTGTGGGGCTATAGTTTGGTTTTGTGCTGAGAACAGTGTTGATAAGACAGGGATGTGTTTGTTACAGCTGAGCAGGGCTGACACTGAGTCAGGGCCCTTTCTGCCTCTCACCCCACCAGTGAGAGGGCTGGGAGTGTGCAAGGGGCTGGGAGGGGACACAGCTGGGACAGCTGACCCCAAAGGGATATCCCAGACCATGTGACATCCTACTCAGCATAAAAAGCTGGGGGAAGAAAAAAGAATGTTTGGAATTATGGAGTTTGTCTTCCCAAGTCACCATTACATGTGACAGAGCCCTGCTTTCGTGGAGATGGCTGAACACCTGCTTGCCCAGGGGAGGTGATGAATGGATTCCCTGATGTGCTTTGCTTGTGTGCATGGCCTTTGCTTTACCTGTTAAACTGTCTTGATATCAACCTGTAAGTCTTCTCACTTCTCCGAATCTCTCCTCCATCCCAGTGGGGGGGAGTGAGCAAGTGACTGTTGTGGAAGGAAAGAGAAATACTCTTCAATAACATGCCTGGAAACTGTCCAGAGAGCACCCAGACAAAACCTTCCAGCAGCAGGGGAGTAAATGCAGTGCCTTAGAGATGCCTCTCCCTAATTCTTATGGAATAAATCAATGCCTGGGAGGCAGCTTCCTGCGGTTCAGCTGCAGAAAGAACCCCACAAGGCTATTTGGGAATTACCACCCATGATTTTTTGGAGCTACAAATCTCAATACAAAGAATTTTAATTATTTATTCCTTGCAGGGAGAAATAGCAGCTTGCTGGCTGAAGGCATACTTGTTTATTTAATATGTGCCATTTGCAAAACTTCTTGTTAAGCGTCCTGGGCACGTTAGTCACAGGTCACATCTTACAGATGATGCATTATTTGTCACTTTTCTCCTCTCTCTTTAGGATTATGTTTTTTAACTTCCTGGTGAATTTTCTGCTGGAGTAAACCTGAAATAAGTTAGAAATTCAAGGAAATCAGCCCAATTCCAACCTCTGTTGTTCAGTGTTACTTCAGATGTATGAAACTAAATGGAGAATGGTTGCTGGAGGGACCTCCTGAGAAGTCTGGAGTGAACTTAGGCATTTGAAATGCTTGGGGATATTCTGAAAAACTCCTGCCACTGGGCCAGTCCTTTTCCTGCGATGAGTAAGCAGACTCTTCTGACTGCATTTATTTAGCATGTGCTGAGCTAGGTCAACAAACGACCTGCTTGAAAATCCCAGGCAAGGAGTTTCCAGCAGACACTGGCAACTGCCCTCCTCAACTGGGGTCCAATTTCCAACAGGAGCAAAGCCAAGCTCAACAACGAAGTTAAAAGCCAAACCGTGAATAAACTGACTTCCTTACATTGTAAATACATCAGAAAAGGGCAGCAGTTCAAAAGGGAAAATGAGCCAAACTCTGATTATTTTCCTTGAAACTGAATCCCAGGGGGTGATTGTCCATTGAGATGTCCCCAGGAGAGTTGTGCTGCGCCAAGAAGCAGGAGAGTTTGGGTAGGACATGGCCAAGAGGCCTCCAAACTGTTGCACAACAGGAATTTGGGTACAGCGTAACAATCGGCTGAGGAAAGGGAAAACAGTTCTCAAAAACCTTATTCCTGAGCTCAACCAGGTTCTCAGGCCATCCTGAAACTTAATTTTGATTCTTCAGCTGCGTTGGGTCGGGGTGGTTTTTCAGTGATGTGTATGTGGTAATACACATTGGATGAGGTTCAAGCCATCATGAGAAGGTAGCTACAGGCAAAAAAAAAAAAAAGTCATAATGCTCCAATTTATAGTCTTGTCGTTTGGGTGTACTGAGACCTCTGTTAAAGTTCTCCCTCTTTGGAGCTCTAAAGGCACTGTAAAATGACCAGAGGTTTAGATCTGGCAAGTGCAAGCTCAGGGCAAATCCACCTTAATCTTGGAAGTAACAAAAGGGGAGTGAATAAAACCTTTTAGCCTTTAAAACCAAAGTCAAGAAGAACAAACCTCAATGGCCCTCAGAATGGAAAGCAGATGAAGTTGTTCATCAGGGAGTACTGGAAACAATGCAGATGAGCTTATTTGTGTATTATTTAAATTACTGTTAGCTGCTTTCCAGTCCAACATACACTCAGGATCTCTAGGATTTGGAAGGTGGATATCTGTGCTGAGGTTTCAGATCTCTTCCCCCACACCCCCCCCAAAAAATCTTGTTAAAAGAATCTACCTGCATTATGCTCTCTGTGGAGGCTTCTGTAAATGGCCACTCTTCCTTCCATTAGTTTTATTACTGAGAACCTCCCTGTTCTGCCTTTCCTCCTGCTTTAATTGAAGCTTTGCTAGCAGATAGCCATCAGAAAAGACATCTGCAATTCAATTAGATCTGTGTTTAAACTCACGATCTCTGTGAAACCGGCCGCTGCCAGAACAGAGTGCCCTCCATGGGCTCACTTGGGGCTGCAGCCTGCGATGCTTTGCACTTCATCCCCCTCCTGCCCTGCTGGCCCCGCTTACAGGTGCTTGAAATGAGGATCCATTCTTCACAGGAGGCTTGTAGGAGCTCATTTCCTCTTCCTTGCCCAGCCCGAGAGAAGCTGGAAACTTGGCACCACTGAGGAGCCATGAAACCTGCTTTGTAATGTACTGAAAGTGGATTCTACTCTGCAGAGTAGAATCTTTCTGCCATGGGAGTAGGATGTTAAGGAGTTACAAAGGTGCTCCAGGGGTAGCTTATTGCATCTTTTGCATAGACATGAGAGCATGATGAATTTATAGGAATGTCCATACCAAAAGATGTTGGACTTTTTCGCTGACTTAATTCAGTCTCTGGTGCTGTAAGTGGCATGTTCCCTGGTGCCAGCTGCTCCAGGGCCACCATTCCTGCTTGCAGTGACCCTATGAGGTGACTGAGGTGAGGACCAAACATCTAGGCAGGCTGGACCACTGAACCCCTGCAAGGAACAGCTCTTTGGAAATATTTCCATGACCCTAGAGATAAATGTTGGTCTTTAAGTGATGTCAGGCTCATGCCTGACACGAACCACAACCTTGTTTATAAATGCTCCAGAAGGATGTTACAAAGTGCTTCAGTGGTCTTGCTTAAAGCATTTGTAAGAACTGATTATAAAGACTTGCAAAATCACAAGTGAAAGAAGCCAGAAGGGCTTCTTTGTAGAAAAGATATAGTTGATGAAAGCCCCAGATCTGAGGAGAAATGTAAAGTGAAGGTGAGCATGAAGAGAGGATTTGGTTTGCAGCTCACTGCGAACTCCCCTTCCTTCAGGGAGAAGTGGCCCTCCGTTGATAGAGAAGAAAACAGAATACTTACCTGGGATGGGAGAAAATCGAATAGGGATCAGAATAATGCAGCTGAGTGTAGCAGATGGGTTGGAGTGCTGTACCTGTCTGTGCCCCTGAGTACAGGGCTTAGCAAAGCCTTGGTGAGAAGCCTGCAGCCATGGGCTTTCTCCATCTGCCTTTCACAGCATTGTTGTTCTTAGTTTATTTTTAATAAATCAAGTGAAATCTTACAGAGGAAGGAATTAGTCTAGCAGGGGTCCCTTTCTGTTTTGAAGAGTTGACAGCGAGGAGGTTTGGGGCTGCTTTTCTACTGGAGCATCCTCAAAGCCTGCAGTGTTTTAACTTGCTCCTGGACAATCTGGGTTTTGGCAGAACACATGTATGTGCCTAGACCCCTATGCCACCCATGCTGAGCCTGTTGGATCAGGAGGTGGAAGGAAGGCCTGTAAGACAGGTCATACAGGAGCTTGCAGCTGGCCACTGCCCACCCACCCTTCCCTTGAGGAGCTCCTCGTGAGGGTTATAACCCCAGCCACTGGTGAGGAGAGGGCTGCACCTCTGCACCCTGTAGCCCAGGGGAAAACACTTCCACTTTCCATGGATTTTCTAATTTCATCTCAGTGTGGCTACTCATAGGCAATCTGGAGGTAAAAATAACTTGTACCACAATTCTCTTTGCATTTCACCACACTGCTTCAGTGGCAAGCACCCCTTTATTTAAAAAAGTTTCCTTTTGGGGATGTGAAAGTACAGGTATCAGTTGTTAGTAATTTAGAGAGGAAAAAATACTTGTATCAATGCTAAAAAACTAATGTAAATATAAAACACTCTGTAGAAGGCCACTGCAGTTCTGCACCCAGTGATGTACATCCCAGGGGGAATAAAGAATCCTTCCAGCAAAGCCTGGCAGTTAGTGGTGTTCCAGCTCCTGGAAGACCAACCAATCTGGGGAAAGGTTGAGATGAAAACACGTACACCCTTTTGAGATGTTGTATATGAAAACTCTCAGACATTAATTTTATTTTCAGAAAAAGAGAAAAGAAAAGCAAACTTTAATTTTGGTCTACATTTTCACAAAACTCCATTTCTATATATACTTCAAAGTTTGCCAATGAAGCTACTTGGCAACATCAGTACAGAGAAAGGATATATCAGCTATCATCTATGTTAGAAGCAAACCCAGGATAAACCTTCAATATTGCTAATTTCTGACGACCTTATCATAATGCCAGATAGATTTGATGTTCCCATTAAAATGTGAGTTCCTGAAATAATGCTGCTCCTGTGAGACTTGAAACTTCTATTAAGAATGAGTCAGCTTCTAGCCTTGGGTTTCTGGGTAACAGGGCTGAAAATATCAACGAGCTGCAATACACCAAGCTATAAATCAGAAAAGAAAGAAGAGAAAAAAAATTCAAAATTGTTTATTAAGATTAAATGACATATTTGGCCTGAAATTTTTGATAGTTTGACAACTCTGAAATCATGTTGCACCAAACTTGTTCTTGTGCTGTGCAAGTGACGCAATCTGCCTTTGGTGTCATGGTGGCCTGATCCTGAAAAAAATTAATTAAGGGTTTGGGGTTAAACAAACACAGGATCAATCTTTCTGTTTCATGAAGTGGGACTGAATTTTTCTTTCCTTGATGTGTGACAGTTTTGTGATATTTAAGCATATGCTGGATTTTTAACCTTAAATACCATTTATCTCTTTCCCTCCCAAGGAGCATTTTGTATTCAGTGTGTTTTATCTGGTGACTCATATTATCTGCAAATAATCAAGCTGAAATACTAATTGCTTTTGAAGAGGGAATAAAGGATGACATTGTTCTGGATCATCAAAAGCAATTCAATCTAGTCCTCAAGGCAGGAATAAAGGTTGCAGCCTTGTTTACAAAAATGGGGAAGGCAAGAGGCCACTCTCTTTCGGCTGTGCAGATGGGTGAGGAGAAACAGTGTTCGGACTGGGGTTGCAGAATGCTACAGCTCTACTGAGCCTCTTAAAAGTAGCATTTAGCTCAGAGGCAGTGGTGTTCATTCACTCTCACCCCAAGAGAATCTGGAGGGCTTTTATTATAGCTCTACAGGCTGGGCAGTGTTTGGCACCAACTGCTTTGTAGTAGATTGCTTCCCTGGAGCTGTTGCCGACTGTGCCCAGGCACCAGGGCTAGTGGCCTGCAGTGCCCAGGGGCACGGCCACCCTACAGCCACCGGTGCTTTCTCAGGGGCCCCAACAGTGGGGATCCAGAACTCTCCAACAACAGGTTTCCTTTATAAAGCTTAGGTTGTGTTTTGAAGGGTCAAGAGAAAGCACTGACTTTTCTGTTTTCCAGAAACTGCTGGCTGAGCCAACGAGACTGAAAAATGGCAACAGCCATTGCCAGCAAAAATAACCAGCGGCAGTAATGGTCCCATCTCCAGTCTACTACATGTTGTCCTTTCAGAACTTCACCAGGAGCATAGCAAAGGACAGCAGAGTTGTCTGAAAAACTGGAATAATAAAATAATAGCATTGCTCCTGGTTGGTTTGCAATGCCCAACCCAAACCTCTAGCCTCCCAGGCTCTAGATTTAAGGGCCTGGAGGAGAAGGGATATGAAGAGCGGCTGAAGTCACTTGGTCTGTTCTGCCTGGAGGAGACTTGAGGGGATCCCTTGCTGTTTCCAAGTTCCTTGGGAGGGGAAGAGGAGGGGCAGGCACTCATCTCTTCCCTGTGGTGACAGTGACCGGATCTGAGGGAATGGCCTGAAGTTGTGTCAGGGGAGGTTCAGGTTGGATATCAGGAAAAGGTTCTTAACCCAGAGGGTGGTTGGGCACTGGAACAGCTCCCCAGGGAAGTGGTCACAGCACCAGCCTGACAGAGCTCAAGGAGCATTTCCACAATGCTCTCAGGCACCTGGTGTGATTCTTGGGGATGGTGCTGTGCAGGGCCAGGAGGTTGATGCGATGATCCTTGGGGGTCCCTTTCAACTCAGCATATTCTGTTATTCTGTGAGTAATGATTTATTGCACATTAAAATACTTACTGCTGTGTTGAAATGACAAATGTACACAATCCTATGGCTTTTGGTTTTAAATAACTTGCTTTCAAAAGATGAGAGGCTGATCCAAGGCTTAATTGTTTCTTGAGCAGCCTCTGTTCCACTGATGCTGGAAAATCATTTTCCAGGCTGTGACACCTGTTGACTCAAAGCATCAGTGGATGAGAGCAGACCCAAACATGAAGTGACCTGTGCCTGGTGCCTGTTTGTGCTGCACATACTGACACAGAGTCCCTGTGTGCAGCGGCCCGGGCTGTGCTCAGACACGCTCCGTGTGGTGACGCCGCAGCAACATGTGGTTGTGTTGGACAAACAACTCGCTGTGCCAAAATGCCCCCAGACTGGTGCTTCCTTGGGTCTCCATCTGACCTCGGGTGGTGTGATATGAGTCCTTCAACCCCAGACTGGTTCAAATACATGCTTGAAATGCAGGTATTTGGGAAGCCAAGGACTTTCTCCTAGAAGGGTTGGGTGCTGTGCCTCTGACGGCACACGCCTGGAATGGGAATGATGACCTGCACCGCCAGCACAGCAGATGCCACTGCTGCTGTGGGTAAGGATACACAATCACGCTTGGGCAAACCTGAGACTTGTTATCTCCTGGCCTGGGATTGCAGGGACATAGTAGCATAGATGTAGAATGACTCAACCTTTAAGGGACCTGGGGAGGTCATGTGCTCCAACTTCTCACTCAGAGCAGGGCTAATTTTGGCATGAGGGCAGATCACTCATGACTGTGTCCACCTGAGTTTTGGAAACTCTCAAGGACAAAAGATCCACAGCCCTTCTGGGGAGTCTCTTCCAATGTTGTTTGGGTTTTTTTCCTAATACCCAATCAGACTTTTCTTTGATGCAACTTTTGTCTTGGCCCATGCAGTTTCTCACCTCATTTGGGGTAAAATAATTTGCAAGTTGCAGATGAGGAGGAGGAGTGCCCATATTTTCCCACTGGTGAGACCTTGTGCATGCTGCTTCCCTTCTACTACCAGTTATCCTGGATTGCAGACATCTCCTCCAGCTGCTGTGTCCATCAGAGATAACCAACCCTCCCTCGGCTGTGACTGTCCACATGGAAAGCTGGAATAACTTCTGCTGACGAAGCAGGAGAAAACCAGCTTTTAGGGAGAGGAAGAGAGGCTGGTTGACTTTACCTGCTCCACCTGCAGCTCCTGTGTTCAGGGGCTGCATACTCACACCCAGCCTGTCTGTGGTGTCCATGTGCTTGGCATAAGTGACTATGGAAGAGCTCATCTTCTCTTCAGAATGCAAATTAAGATAGAAATTACAATGTGCATGGTTTTGGTTTGTTTGTTTGTTTGTTTGTTTTTCCACAGTGTGTACCTGCAGTATTTATGTTATTGGGAAGCCATGGGCTCTTTGTGGAGTCATCCTGCATCCCAGGATAAAAGGCAAACATGTATGGGGGTGCTGGTCGGAGCAGTGAATTTGAGAAACATGGATGAAATAATCCTCAAGTAATTAATTTATTTAGGAATGACAAAAGAGCTAGCAGGTGATTCCTTCGTTCCCTGACAGGGACAATAATATTTTGTCTATAAATAGGCTTTTCAAAAAAGCTATTTAAGTTGAATCCATCAGAATTTTTTAAATGAAGTGTTTTTGACAGAAGGTACTGCTCAAAATTAAGTACAAAAAAATAGCCAAAAATGCTACAAAATGGTAATAAATCTGTAGAGGAAAAGTATAATATAAATGCTTTCAATTAATAAGTTGTTCATTTTAAAAAATCTGGAATTTCACAGCAATATTTTTAAAATTATATGTTCTGTAGGTTTTTTAACATCATGGCTGACATGTAATGAAATCATCACGGCGCATAATAACATCTTATTTCTAGCTCAGAGTGTTGCCTGTTTGTTGTAGTGAAACAGTTTGGCACCTGATCAAAGTGTCTCCTGCCTGTCTTGTAAAAAAAATAATGTCAAACTTCCATTACAACACAGACAGGAGACACTTTGATCTAGAAAAGGAAGTATGTTAGTGTTTACTAAGTGGCAGATGGTTTTAATAGTTTTAAAATGAAACAGAATAAAAAAATAATAAAGTTTTCCTATATAATATGCAGGACAAATGAAATGCCATGAAATCACATGGAAAAAACCCTAAACCACAGATAAAAAGCAGGAAAGAGCATTTCTTAAGAGAAAGTGACCTTTTTTTGGTAAGGGTATTTTCCTTTGTATTTGCTTTTGACCAGGCTGGGTTTGCCGGGCACGGAGCCTGCCCTGCACTCTGCTGCTGGGATGGGGGCATGGAGCTGGCAGGTCTGTGAGGCTGGAAATGCCTGACTTGTTTAAAAAGAGAGATGAGGTTGACCTATGTGACAAAGATGACTCCTGTGCTGTTGCCGTTGGCTCGTTTAATGTCCAAGAAAAATTCCAGATCAGCAAATATGCCTATTCTTGGCAAATATGTTTCTCAAACAAAAATAAAACCCAAAAGAGCTGCCCAATCTGGAGCATAAACTTGAGACAGTTATCTGTGGTACTTGGGGATCTGTTCCAGGAAGCAGCGTGCTGAGCTCCACGTCTGACTCCAGCTATTTGGGAACGGGGTGCCAGCATCACACCGTATGGGTAAGCATATAACAATAACCACTATTATTATTGTTATTATTATTATTATTATTATTATCATCATCATCATCATCATCATTATTATTGTTGATCCTTCAGCATCAAACAGAATCATATCATATGATAGTGTGGACACAGTGAACAGCATCCAGAAATAAACACACAGTCACCACATAAATGCTCCCCAGCAAGAGCATTTGCAAGAGCAAAGTGAAATCACACCAGGTTCAGGCTGGCTTATCTATATGGTTTAAATCAGTATAAAACAAAAATGTCCTTTTGTGTTGCAGGTCCTTGGTTAGGGAGGCTGGTAGAAGCCCAGTGAGGGTTCCCATTCCCCTCTGATAACTCATCCTGCCCTGCTTTAACTGTTATCCAATAATGTGAACATCACTGCTGATGGTAGGATCATTTAGGTTGGCAAAGGTCATCTAGTCCAACCGTAGAGCAACAGCTGAGCTGGCAGCTGCCAGCGGCGTGGCTGGCTGGTGGTGGGACATCCCACTGGTGTCCTACCACAGGCTTCCAGCTGCACAGGCATCTGCCAAGTGGAACAGCAGCTGGCTGCTGGCCTTCCTGCATCAGACTGTGGCAAGTCCTCAGAAGACGAGAGATGGCCAGAAATGTGTTTGTATTTGTGCCATCAAAACTCGGGGTGTCCAAGCCCGAGGCACAGCTGTGCTATCAGGCAGCTGTGATGTGGAATGGCTCTGCTTCCTGGCTATCCCTGAGTGCCTGCCTGAGCCTCCAGTCCTCCTGTGTGCTAAGATGCTGGGCATCTACCTGCCTTACCTGTCTGCAGGATGGAGCCAGCACGGCTTGCAGCGTGCCCTGAAAACTTTTCACCGTGAGATTCCTTATATGTGGCTCTGTTGGGTGCCAGCAGCGTTCCACTCTGGTATTCATACCAGACCTCCACATGCCTAAGGAAAGCAAGGCCATGGCACGTGAAGGGTTACTGCAGGAGGAAGCACAGGGAAGAAGAAAGACAGATTTCAAGCCTCGAGTCAGCCAAAAGGCTGAAATTGTAGGAAGCTGCACTGAAAAGATGAAAAAAAAATAAAGAAAAGAAAGGGAGATTTGAATGGATCCAAGCCTGCTGAGCGGTATAAAGGAGAAAAACAGTGCCGGCATGAAACTTTTCCAGCTGCTTTCCACAGACCCGGCACAGCACATTTGTCACAGGAAGTAAAGCAGAGAAAGGGAGTGAAATGGGTCAAGGCAAAGAGGGCACATGGAGGGATGCTTTCTACCGCTGGCAAGGCCAGAGCCCTGAGCTCACCTCTGCAGGGATGAGGCTGGGGCCAGATGGGGAAATGTCCCCTGGGACTGGCAAAAGCAATTGTGTCAGCTCTGCCCCCAGCCGGTCAGGGTGAAGCAGGGAGAAGAGTGAGCACTGGCTGCTTGGTCTGCCTGCTGCAAGACCTGTCAATCCCTCCCTTCGCCCAACAGGTGAATCAGGGGGAACACACACACAAAAAAAAAAAAAAAAAAAAAAAAAAAAAAGCGCCCAGCCGCGGGGGAGGAGGAGAGAG
>VXAX01005995.1:0-78802 GCA_013399835.1 Leptocoma aspasia | reverse complement strand
CTCCGCAAAAAAGGGGAAAGAGGGGGAACACACAAAAAAAAAAAAAAAAAAAAAAAAAAAGAGAAAAGCCACGCAGCGTAGGAGATGATGAAGTAGTTATGAAGAATATGCCTTTCAGGTGTGACATGCTGTGTCAAGAGTGTCCACGGGGGAAGGTTATCACTCATGTCTGAGGGGAAGGTAATACCATCACGTCCTGCAATCAACCAGCCCTGCGAGAGACTGAAATGTTAATGGTTAATGACTCAAAACAATGGCCCATTCGTGGAGGCGGCAGGGTGCTTTGCACCCCCGAGCGGGAGGAGGGGAGTTTTTGGGTGTGTGATGACAAACCTCTGGTCTGCATAAAACAGAGGGGCTGAACAATGATCACCAGAGGATACAAACAGGCTTTGAGGCTGATAAGAGGCAGATCTAATCGTCCTCCCTTACATAAGTCACTCAGCTGTAAAACTCCCCATACACCTCCTTTTGGGAAAGGTCCTGAGGGTTTTCATCCCTCCTGATGGGCATTCCTGGCTCAACTGCGCTGATGTGAGAGGCAGCTCTCATGTCTTAGAAGGTGTCACAAACCATCAAAGACCCCCAAAGTGCCCCCAGACTCATTTCTGAGGCCTTCCACCAGAGGATGAAAGCTCGCCCCAGGGGAGGTACTTGGACGTTCCCACCCAGCCCGAGTATTTTTGAACCCATCGCACTTTGTGTTTTATGGGCTTTTTTTCCCCACCTCCAACAGATCAAGACTGTGATCATCACTTTTTGACCCAGGGACACTAAATTGCAACAATCAAGTCTTGCCGTGAGATCCATGGGTGGTGATACGTTTCTACTCTTACCTTTTCTTTCCCTTTCTTTGTTTTCCCTTACACATTTTCTTGAGTGATATTTTTATGTTTTCATATTGCCGTATTACTGTAGATAACAGTAACCAAAACGGCTACATGCCTGCTTTCCATTGCAACCAAATTGTTCTAAAATAAACCCTACACAAACACTGATCATCCAATGTCATTTCATTCTAATCCACCCCAAGGGATCTATTAACAAGAACCTGGGTCACCTTTTGGGGCTTGGGCATAACAAACCCCTGCTGGACGGGGCCCTGGGGCTGTGAACCCAGCTCCAGGGGGATGGGGAGCAGTCACCAGTGAAGAGGATGTTAGGTGAAATACTACGGTGTTGTAGAAAAAAGCGCTGGGAAGAGATGGCTAGTCCCATAGGAAAAGAAACCTACGAGAAAGTTGGAGAGGAATTTTTTACAAGGATATGTAGTGATAGGACAAGAGGCAAAAGCTTTAAACTGAAAGAGGGTGGGTTTATTTTAGATATTAGGAAGAAATTACTTTCTGTGAGGCTGGTGAGGCACTGGCACAGGTTGCTCAGGGAAGCTGTGAATGCCCCATTGTTATGAACAAAACTCTGGGTCTGTGCCACCCACATCCCCAGGTCAAATGTAAATACAAGTCTCCTTGCCCATTCTTGACACCATCCCTGGAAGTGTTCAAGGCCAGGCTGGATGGGGCTCTGAGCAACCTGGTCTAGTGAAAGGTGTCTCTGCCCCTGGCAGGGATGTTGGAATGAGGTGATCTTTAAAAGACCTTTCCGACCCAAACCACACTATCATTCTATGAAAAAGGGTTTCTGGGTAAAAGCCACGAGGTTAATGAATCTGTAGCAGCCAATCTGAGATGCAGTGTGTATTTTTCACCTTTGGTATTTAGAAAAGGCCCATAAGAGCCAGCTCTAATATATAAAAGATACAAGCCTGTGCATATAACCTCTGGGGTCACTGAGGGTCCTCCCTGGGAAGAAATGAGCAGGAAGAGGATGAAAAAGAGCTTCAGTGACTTATACCAACAGAAACAAAAACAAGTTGTTGCTCTGCTCTTGCAGGTGGCAGGTTAGTAACAATGGCCTGAAGCTGAAGGAGGAGCAGGGTTCAGGTTAGAGTTTGAGATAAGGGCTGAGCAGTGAGAAGTCACCCACTGGGGTGAAGCTTCCTGGACTTACATGGAGCTTGAGAAGTGATTCAGAAATTGCTTCTGCCAGCAGGAAGTGTTTGTCTAAACAGAGCTCCCCGGCCATCTTATTAAAGTTGGAGTTTCCGAGAGACAGCGCTAAACCTATGTCATTATCAGTGCTGTCTTTTCAAGATGGGTCTCTAGATAATGACACTAATTCTGTCTCTCAGGCAAAATTTCCATGTGATTTACTGGAGACTGTGCGCCAAAAATGAACATCCCTCAGAGTTCGATACTACAAATGTTTTTGCTCAGAAATCAATCTGTTGATTGAGGAGGTCATTTACTGCTAGAAAAATTGTGTTGTCTCCCAAATGCAGCCATGAGGGAGAGGAGAGGAGAGGAGAGGGAGAGGAGGCTACCTACTCAGATGTGTGCTGTTGACTTGGTCTCCACCAGAACATGCTTGAGCTCCTGTGCTCACTGCTTCCTCCACTGCCTCCTCCTCCTCCTTGGCATCCCAGGTGCTCCAGGTGCTCTGGAGCAGACTTTGTTTTCCTACAGGGCTGGTTCAGTGTGATGAACGTGTGGGAAGAGAGCACAAGAGGCAGCTTTGTGCTGTCTGCCCAAGGATCCTTGAAATGGCTGGGCACCTCATTGTGACATGGAGCAATAATTTGGAGATAATGATAACTTAAGACATATGTCTAAGAAGCTGTTTATAATGTTTTCTTATGTAATTTCCCTCTTAGTTAAAGGCCACAGGATCAAAAAGCCACAGCAGTCCAAGTTTGGCTGTTCTTAAGCACCAATCCCAGCTCGGCCAGGCTTTGCTGAACCCTTGCAAGGAGATAGCCATACACAGTGATTTGTACCAGCTCACTCATATAGAAACATTATGTTGGGATACATCCAGTGTGATCACTGGAATGTGTAAAACATGCCTTTGAAAGCAATTCAAGGTTTGTGGAAGCTTGAGTGGGTTGGAAAGGCCTCTAGGTACCAGCACAGCACAGCTCAGGGACCAGATGCTCCAGTGCCCCAAACTCCATATCCCTGCCTGGAAAGGTGGCCCAGTTCATTCCTGTTAGAAGTCTCTAACGAGGTTGTAGCCTAAAACTATAAATACAGGAGCAGATTTTGTCACTGAGGCTCACCCAGAAGTCTTCCCTTGAGAGTGATTAAAGCTATTCCAGATGGCAGCAGTGACAGTCACTGCCCTCCCAACACCAGGTAACAACCTGCACGAGAACAGCCCACCAAACCCCCCGCACCACTGCCCAGGATCCCAAGTTCCAAGCAAACCTCCACCACCTCTCCTGTCCAGACATGTTTTCTAGACTCAGTAGACATTAAGTATTGAACACTGAAAGTTTGGGGAGGAAAGGTAGCAAAACAAACTTTATTGCTATTTCCAGAGCTATTTCCTAAGGCACAAACACAAGTTTCAGGGGGAACCATGGTGGTGACTGCTTTCCACTTTCCTGCTTTCCCTCACTGCCCACCCTTTGGAAGCATGTTCCTACCTGGTCTGCAGACAAAAAAACCAAAGAGAGCCAGCAGCTGGATCCTACAGGGAACTTCTCCTGTGGCTTCAAAACTATGGCTGGGGCGAGGGGAAAAAGGAGTTCTTGGTTGTTACTGCTTTGCTCTTTTGCTCTGCTAGCTCATGTAAAAACAGATGCAGAAAGACAAGATAAGGAACTCTGTGGTTTAATCTTGTAACCTCAAACAGCAAACACTCCTCAAAAACAGTTTACTATGTGGTCATGTTGCTTCGAAGAAAGGGTAAGAAGCCCAACTGAAAAAAACACAGTATAGTAATTGAAAAATAATATTTAGTCAAAGAGGAGCTATAAATAAAATAGAAGATGCCCTGAGATTTGAAAGCCTTAACAACTCAATATCATCTCTCTCTAAGGAGGTTTCTTCTTTTTCTTTTGTAGAGATGCTTCAGTTGCTATTGATACAGGCACCTCCTCCCAAAAACCAGCTAAACGGTTTACCCACCCCTCCCAAGTCCCATTAAAATAGATGCTTTTCAGCATGTGCCAGGAATAGCCTTATGTGAAATGTGCTAAGATGTTGCAACTTCTATTGGGTTTATTTTGAGTGAGTACAATGAAGCAGCATAAAGCAGGGCTCTGAGGCTGGGGACAAACGTGGAAAGGAGAAGTTCATTAATTTATAATAATTTTGAACTGCTAAGTTTCATTTTCATGTGTACTGCTAGCATGGCACTACAGAACAGGTTGAAGATTAAAAAAAAAAAAACAAACCAAAACCATTAAATACCAATATGTTAACTACAGCACTTGCAGCTTCACAGAAAAAACAGATGTTCTCTAAATGCAGATGTTGCCAGTACTGAAGTAACAGCTGGCATATACTGATAATTACTAATTGGACTCGTTCAGTGGGTAGAGCTTAACAGCAGCAGAGTAAAGGCTGAGTAACAGACTGACTCCTTCCCCCAGCTCCAGAAAGTATCTGAATTTCTACTTTGGTTTCCCTTTCTTCCTTTTCCTTGCCATTTTTAATTTCAGCCACGACTGGTGCCTTCCAACAGCCTCTGTTTCCTCTCCCCCGGCCCTGGTTACCCACCCCACAGATGCAGGTCCTGGGGCAGGTTCCTGCTGGCAGCTGCTGAGGGGACTGGTCCCCTCCCACCGAGAGCAGCATGCCTGCTTGATGCCAAGCATGGAAATTGAGCTTTAAACACAATTTTGGTGCAGGAGTACAAAGTCCCACTAACCAGCACGAGGCAACTCAGCAGGAACATCACATTAAGCCCAAGGGGTGAGACCTGGAGCTGCGTGGGGCTGTGGGCAGAGGAGACACAGGGGCAGCAGTGGAGAATCTCAGGCCGTTTATGCTGTGAGTGGCAGCTCCTGCTGTTAGTCGCGGGCACTTGGAGCAGAAGTGCTGCCTCACACATCAACAAGTGAGGCAGAAGCGAAAGAGAAAAACAGACTGACTTGATTTAAAGTAAACATGAGAAAAACAAATCCACCCAAACCCTCACGCCGCGTTATCAGAAAGGTACCAGGCTCTAGGAATGCTGTGGGTTAAATTAGCTTGTAATAGTTGATTTTGAGTTGCATTTTTCTGGCAAGAAAAGCAACAAGTTTTTCCTAAGGACTGGAAAATGCCAAGAGTTGTAATATACTTCTTTTAAAGTTTGTCTTCAGAGATGTGAGGATGATTCAACAGTAAAGCTGGATTGTGGCCAAACACATCTGAGGAAGAGTCCCACTTACCATGGTGTACTGGGTCATTCTGCCTGGCCACACAAAAATTCTGGCTGTGGGTCTCCCTCCACCCCTTTGGGACGCCAGAAAATCTCCTTTCCTCTGTTCCTGGGGAAAACTTCACTGCTGGGATGGAGGGAAGGGAAAAGACTGCAGCCATGCACTTTCCACCTATCTCCTTTTCTTTGTGGGCTTAGACCAAGGAAGAACTGTAAATGAGTTTTGAGTCAAGGCACGCTAGGCTGGAATTAAAAGCCCTCCTTCATAAGCCAGCTTTTGGCTATTGCCAGCTTTGGCAGCCCAAGTGCTGGTGAGCTGGTGGGCCTTTGTGGCTGGATGGGCTCTCAGCCCATGGAGCAGGGCCAGAGCCTGAGCCTGGGCACAACTGCCGCGGCCACAGGGGAGATTTTGGATCCCTTGGGTCACAAAGCCTCCATTCCCCTGAGCCGGCTGTGCACAGATACAGACGTACACTTTCACACGGGTTTGTTTTTTTTGCAGGGTGTGGCTTGGCACTTCCTCTACTGGTTTCACTGGGCCAGAGAGACACTTTGCAATGAGCAGGCTGGAGGTTTTCCTCCCTTTTGAAGAGGATGTCTGGGAAAAAGAAACCCTGCCTTCTCCAGGCCCCAGGGGAGCATACTTGAGTGACCCTCAGAGAGCCCCCCTAATGCCCCCATCACCCCCCACACCACATCAGCATCACCTTACCAGGGCTGGGCTAGCTTTCCTCCCTGGTGGGTGGGGGTTTCACTGTGCTTCACACTTGCCTTCCAGATCCACTGTTTGGCCATCATTGCTTTCTTATTTCATATCTATATTAATTAATTGTAAATATGTATACACAAATAATTACATATATATATGTGTTATCTATGTTTTTTGGGTATAATTCGATCACACCCACCTTTTCTATGGAGGGCTGGTGCAGAAGGGGCTACTGGTGCTCATTCTTCTGGCCTCCAAAGTGTGCACATCCCCCTGAGTCTCCTTGCCCACAGCAGGCTGTGGCACTGGGACACATGGGGGGGCCCATGGGAGGTGAGGACACTTGCCTAGAGAAGCCTTGTGGGTCCCTTTGATCCCCAGTGTGTCCCCACTCTGGGGGGACTCCAGAGTCCTCCTGCCACCTGTGTCACACCATGCCTGGCCCCCAAACCTCAACGTCTCCTCCATGTTTCCACATGCTCTCCCATGTGCCCCCATCTCTCACCACTTCCCCACATGTGTCCTGCTGTCTTTCCACACCTGTCCTTCCATGTTTTCCTACACGTTCTGCCATGCTCCCATGTGCCCCACCACATGCCCATGGGTCTCCTGTGCCCCCACATGCACCTCCCCTGTATCCCACCTGTCCTTTTGCACCTTCTTAAGTGTCTCCATGTGCCACGCATTCCCATACCCTTCACACATCCCGCCAAACCCCCTGCATGTCCCCAGTGGTCCCCAATGCTTGTCCCACTATGGCTCCATGCCTGCCCCTTGCACCCTCCTTGTGTGTTCCCCACCAGCTCTCCCAGCTGCCCCATTCCTTACTGTCCCTGGGCAGTAGAGTCTGCTGACATCTTGGTACAATGTGCTACCAGACCCTGAGGTGTCACTTTTTGATTTTGGGAGAAGCAGCAAGGTTACCATCTAAGATGAAAGCATAAACCCCTTTCCTCTTGTGACAGGCAGTACTTGTTTCAAGCCCACGAGAGCACAATCTTGAGTGATTTGGTGTAAATTGCCTGCTTGTGACACACAAACCAGTTCCTAAAATGAGACTGCAGCGGGCTCACTGGCTGCTTTGGTCTGGGGCTGTCTCCGCTTTCAGGATATAACACGTCCCCAGGAATTATTTCAAGCTGTAGCAAGAAAACACATGGCAAACTGTCCAGCTGCTTGCAGTACCCTGCAACAAGATCTGTATTGTGAAAGAATGACTAAAGATGGCAGGAGAGAGAGGGTGCCCCATGGCATAGCTCCATGGCCAGATGACTTCTACTGTAAATAATGTCAATTGTTATTGATGGCCAAAAAGCAATAAACCTATTGCTACATGCTTTTTAGGCCAACTTTTGGCTGGCAGACAAAGAATATGATGGACTTTCCCAAGGCTGGTATTCTGGCGTTTGCTTTGGGTATTGACATTTCATATCCCATTGTTAAGGGCTGGGAAAAAGAAATCAGTTATTGATTGGGACAGAGCTATCTTTGTAGAAAGGTGTAGGGGCCTCCTTTTCATGCATATTATTTGTGTGCCTTCTCATTTGCTGGGCATGGAGAGAGAAAGGCTGTGAAAGGCACTGCGTGGTGCAGAGACCTCCCACCCTGGATGCACACTGAGGTGACAGCGCGGCTGATGAAGAAGGCCAGGTTGTGTGGGTTAGACTGGTTTCACATCCAGCCCAGCATCCATCTCCAGATGTGGCCTGATGTTTTGGGAGGAGGGAGGACAGGGTTTGCTTCCCCTGCCAGGCTCTGAGATTTTCATTCACTTCCTGCAGGTTCCTAGTGCTTGACCTGCTTTCTTGACTGCTGCCGAGGGCTGAGCTCGTGCTTTGGTGAACACTAAACACAGGACCCGGCCCTGGACCAGCAGTGGTCTGTACAGAGCCCATGTGAGTCCAGGACTCTTTTTTCCCCTCAAAATATCTAGTTTTGCAGTTGTGTGTGTTGAATTTGATCTGCCCTTTTACCCCTCACCGCCTGCAGTTCTCACAGCCCATCCTTGTCCTCAGACAGCCCCTTATCAGTGGCCAACTCTCTCCCCTGCCTCCTCACCCCTTTTCCAGGCCGTTTACGAAGGTCTGAGCAGCCGAGGTCACTGCACAGACCCAGACCCCGATGGAAGGTCACTGCTATCACGCTGCCATATGAGAACTGGCTGTCTTCTCCTGACCTCCGTTTCCTGTTTTTCAGCCCGTTATTTGTAGATAGCAGGACCCGCTTTCTTATGCCTGAGTGGCTGCATTTCCTGAGGAGCTTTTTCTGCAGCCTCATTTAATCCCAAGGAGCTTCCTGAGCTAATAGAGCTGTTGTGCCCACAGGAGTGGTGTGCTGCTCCCAGCTTGCCTGAGCCTTGGGATGGTGGTGTATGTGCCAGCAGGTCCAGAGCCACCCCACCACCCTGGCATCTTTGGTAGAAATGTACGTGTTTTGGGTCTCCCCTGCACGGCAACAAGTCCGGGCCCTCCAAGGAGCTGGTCTCTGCCCATCATCCAGGGCAGATGCCGTCATCTGGAGGTCCTGCAGCCACCAACTCAGGGCTGAACAGCAACTAGCAACAGTCTCAGCTCAGCAGAAGTCTGTAAGAACATGTGGCTGATTTGGTGCATGCACACATGCTACCAGGACCTGTGTGGTTTCTGAACAAGCCCAGGTGATTTTGCAGCTGGGACGGGGCTCAGCTCCTGTTTATCTCACGTGGTGCTGAGTCAGACCTTTGTTAATTCTGCTCTCTCCATTTCTCCTTGCTGCCATCAAGCACTCAAGGTTTGTCACCAGCAGTCGCACTGGGATGTTCTTCACCAGCAGCACCTGAGGAGTCTGTGCAGCAGCTGTAGCACCAGGGTAGAACACGCTGGATAGGCATGGCTTGTTTCTCTTCCCACAGCTCCAGATAACAAAAATAACACAAAATGGTGACAATTCTCCTATTGTTTTATTTCATGATAATTTTCTTCTCCCTCCTTCCTCTGCCCCGCTGAGGGACATTTTGGCAGTTTGCAAACATCCCCCTGTTCACATTCACTGAATGTTACTACAGGCACTTCTTTCATGTGACAGCTTGAAAAAGGGATGTGAAAGCTTTCCTTCTTGTCTTCCTGGCCTTTCCCTCTATCATCTGACCCTCATGAATGCTCTCCAGCAAACAGTTTGCCTTTCTTGCATGGCAGAATCTGGAAATAATTGCCTACCACAGCACTTACTTCTATCAGTGAATAAGCTCATGTAATTGTGCCGTGGTCTTTGCTCCACAGTTCATTTTCTTAGCTCAGAAATGTGCTTTTATTTTTTTTAAACCATTGCATATATTTTGTTTATCCCCACAATTCATTGTTGCCAATAAAGTAGGAAAATAAGGGATAATCACCACTTAAATGCTTTAAAACCAATGCCATGTGTGGGTAAAAAACCCCAACCAAACAAGGAAAAAGTCCTACCATCCTCAAAGGAATGTGCATCAAATGTGCTCTAGCCAAAGCACTGGCTTTTTCTGATGGATCATATAAAAACTCAAGGTCCTGATAGTCTGACAAGCCAGTTTGATTCTTTGAATCCCAAACTACAGCTCAAAAGTTGGCTGACTTGTATCAGAGGCTCTGTAGTTATGGTTGTTGCTGATCATTTGTTTGTAATTGGTATAGCAAACTCTGGGAGCAGTGAATATCATAATCCTGTGTCACTGTATAGCTCCAAGGAGATTGCTGATAAATAACAATAATATACACACACATAATGGATACAGACAGCAGCCAAACAGGACAATAATTGCTGACTTGGTGGAGCCTATTAACTTAAATCAGGCAGAAAGAGATTTTGTGAATGGATGCAACCTTTGTAATTTCCTGGAAAAAAAAAAAAAGGCCAATATACAGCTTTCAAAAGATCTGCCCTGAGACATGTGCTTCATGTGACTAGGGAGGAGCTATAGATATATGTGTGTCTTTTTTTTTTTTTTATGGTGTCTAATATTTGCTCCAGGACTGGCCACAGAGACTAAACTGACCCTGTTTGATCTGATTGTCACTGTGACCCAGCCCCCATCAGAGCATGTTTCCTCACCTAGTATTGGTTCTGCACTCATCCCCCTGAAGTGACCCAAATCCAGCTGACCAAAGCCCTCCCTATATCTGAGTGGTATTTCAGTGTCTTGGGATGGCTCCTCCCATTTTCAAAGCCCAGCCAAGTCTGCTCTGCATGTCCTGGTGCAGCTGCCTGACTTTCACACCTCTGAGCAGGACTACTTCATGTTTTATTAAATATTAAGGATATCCACAATACAATTCTCTAGCTCCAGTGTTAGCCAAAAGTCCAGCTACTTGGTTGCCCATCCATGGTCTGTCTATATAGGAACATGTATATTCCAACAGGAAATTCTGGACAACCTTTGGCCAGATTCAACTACACATCCAAGCTGCTTTTTGCCATTTCATTTATGCAAAGTAGCAGGAAACACAAGTAAAGTAGCTACTTGTTTAACACATTTATTTTACAGCTTGGGATTGATCTAAAGCAGTACCATAGCAAACCTATCCTGAATACATACATTTTTAAGACATAAAGGGGAAATCTTGGTTACAGTGAAATTTATGAGTGTTTGCATTCACTACCCTGTGAGTCCTGTCTGAGATTCACCATCAAGCCAACAGCTTTAGGTTCATCTCCAGAGATGAACCTCACAGCTGAAGTTCATTGAGCTGACAACTCCCAAGGAGGAGTCCCCCCAAGGAGGATTTTCATCTCTGTTGGCCGGCATTCGTGTGAAGGCAGAGGAGTTATCCTCAGTACATACTGGTTTAATTAAAATTAGTCGTATCCTCAGACAGTGGAAATTATCAAAGAGGGAAATGTTAGGGAATTCTCTGCTGCTGAACTGTGGAGAAATGTATACAGAAATAGGATTCCCAGGTCCCTCGCTCAGCTAATGAGGTGCATGCATGGGCTGGGTCCCCTTGGTGCAAATGTGGGATAATCAGTGCAGTCTGGAATTGCACTCTCAGGAGAACCAGTCCATCATGCTCCCGCACCGCAGCTCGAGTCTTCTTCCATTCTGAGTTAATAATAAACACAGCCCAGCTAAGTGATATACGTGACACGTTTATTACCATGTCCTTTAGAAGCAATTTCCTTTCTGCTCTGTTTTCTCACAGAGTAATTACCAAATTAAAGAGAGCAGAGAGAAAAAAAAAAAAGTTTCCAGACTTGATCTTTCCCAGATGAAATGACAAAATTACTGAACCAGTGTATACTCTTCAGATCTGTAAGGAGATATACCTTAGGGTTAACAGCTGCATTTCAGCAAGTCTTCAAGTGCAGGGACACAGTGAAATCAACTCCATATAGGTACAGCTTAGCAGCAGGGGATTTTTACATGATTGTACTGAAGCCTTTTGTGCCTATGTGGACTGCAGGCATTGTGACATTCCTAGCTATCTTTTTGCAAAACAAACCCAGCCACCATTCCTGACATAACAGATTGCTCAGTTCCATACAGGGAGAAAAAAAAAAAAAGAGGCAAATCCCTAATGCAGTAGGAGCAGGTGACCATTGACTTTGTCAGAGTTAGGATTTCCCTCGTGTGTTGCCTCATCTTGGGTTGCGCAGGGTGAACGCCATGAGTTTTGCATTTATTATTCTTCCTGTTCACTCTGTAGCCCCATCGCCAGGGAACCTATTCAACCAAGGACCAGAAAATAATCCCTCAACTGCAAATTGCTCAGCAGCAGGTGCCCTAAACTGTCCTATGCATAATAGTTGCATATGGAGCACAGTGGTGCTGGTTAATGGTTGGATTTGATGATCTCAGACATCTTCTCCAACCTTAATGATTCTGTGATTGATAAACCAGAAGGCTGACAGGAGTGTGAGTGAGGGTGTGCAGGCTGAGAAGCACAGGGAAAAAAGGCCTTTGGATTTCTCTGCACCAGAGTGCCCAGTGAGAAATAGTTTCCATACATGCTTTCAGCTCCTTCTGCTTGGAAAGAAAGGACACAGCCCCAAGGCATGATCATTACAATGGGTTCTATGTAAGTTGCTCCTTAGAAGCATTTGTCAAACTGCAGTGAGCACAGGACAGTGTGGCAATGTGTCCTCATTCAGCAGTGGTTCCCATGGGCAATGGATCATGCTGGGAACCGGGCAGACTGCTGCTGGGTTCTGGCAGAGCACGGCAAGCTAAGGTGCTTGTGTTTTAACCTCTAAAATCCCAAATTATTTGGCTCCTGACATCCTCAGAGGGTCTGCATTGAGTGTCTCGGTCAAAGCAGCAGGGGCACTGTCTGGGTGGCAGGACCTGGGTGTTAAATTGTCCCCTGCAAAGTGCTCTCTGCTGCCCTGTTGGTCAGAGATTTGGAAACTTTCAGAGCATACTGCAAAGCTAGCAGCTGTGTGAGTCTGCCCACACCCTATTAGCTTTCACGGAGGGTAATTTAGCAGTAGAAAAACAAAGAGGCAGAGTCGGCCAGCAGGAGGGTGAGTGAGGGAGCGACACAACACCTGTGGTGGTGTGAAGCAGACAAGGACCCCACGCTCACCTTTCTCCAGCACCACCAGACCAAGAGCATGTCCAGACCAAGCATGAGGAGGTTCCCTTGGAAGGGTCAAACCCCTCTTCCTTGTGGAGGAAGTCTCAGGAGATGGTTTTCAGGGGCTGCTGAAAGCGGGTGCTGGTTTTCACCTTTGTCATAGCAGGAATTGGGATCCCCATGGAGCCCCCCCCCCACCTCCGAAAAACCTGTTGTGTGACCCCTCATGGCCATCCCAACCAGTCGGTGTGCCTCAGCAGAGTTTCTGCTTCTTGCCAGGCAGCTGTCATGAGGTTGGCTTGGATGGGGATGTTTACTACAGCCGAGGGCAGAGATGGACACCCTCGGGTCTGTGATGCTGGGACATCCCCACGCTGTGGGTCAAACATAAAGAACTAATTAAGTTTAATCCTTCTGAGGCAGAAATCATGGGCCAGATTTCAGCTGGTGTAAATCAGCATGGCTCTGCTGGGGTCAGTGGAACAAACCCAGTTTGTGCCAGTACAGGCTCTGGATTGGTGCCTGCCATTGTGCACAGTCACAAACACTGCTGAGTGCCATGAAATTAGAATGAATGATTAATAAAATCATATTTTGCATTGTCCTCAGCACAGACAGGCCATTTGAAATAGCACAGCAGCCATGTATTATTGGTGGCTCTGAACCATGTTGCTTTCAAAATACACTGTTGTGTATAGAAATTAATATGGCTACATGGTGAAAAGTATTATCCTCTGCATTATTTGTTAATTTAGGCTTATGGCTAAACAATTCACTTCATTTAGTCTTATAGTTTTTATTTTAAATTACACAGAGCACTTCCAAGTGCATTATAAGCTCAGCTGTTCTCTAGACTGTTTTCCTGGGAATTTAGGAGGTAGTGCCCCTCAAGGTTTTGCTCATAGAGTGTCCTCAATACCAGTTAGAACCAGGTATAGTGGAGGAATTCATCTAAATTAATCTCTTCACTTTCTCTTCTCCTCCTGCAGTTTCTGCAGAATTCCTCTTTACTGACAAACTCCCTGAAAGAAGGTTTCATTGCAATTTACGATAACCATGGTCATCTAGCAAATTGAAGTCCACCCATTTCCTTTGACAATATGTATTATACTGAGTGAAAGACTTAATATGCAGATTTTTTGTTTTGAAGCAATATCTCAGGACTATGTACTAGCCTAAAACCCAGCCCCTTTTTCTCTAAATAAGAAAGTAAGTTTTTCTAAAGTCAAGCCATTTGCTCCCTGTGGCTTAGACTCCGTTCCAGAAATTGTAATTGAATTTTGCAGCTTCTATGTCAAGCTTACTTGCTTAGGATATTAAAAGTTAGTATTGCCTTAAAAGCAGTAATAGTAGATTTGCTGATTATTCATATCACACTTCTGATTTGCAACAGAAACAACTTTGTGGTCCAGCTGAAGACTGGAGCTGAAAAAAAAAAAAGCAGATCAAATTACATTTCTTGGAAATGTAATAGCCTTTATTCTTGCAATTATTCACCTATGTCTTCTCAGATTAGAGTTAATTACTAGGAAAGATAAGCTGCTCTTTCTTTCGTGGTTACAGCTGGGGTGATACTGGATCGGTGTGACTTGGTACATGCTCACTGCACTTTGAGAGACATATTCTCCAGTGAAAATTGACAGAACAATTTCAGCAGACATAAAACCTCCTGAATTTGCACAAGGCCTGCAGATGCTCCAGCCACAGAGTAAGTTTCCATACAGGCAGATCAGGAGAACAGTGATGTGATGTTCTCTTAGAGGTCATGAGTCCTCAAGTGTGTTACTGCTTTGATTTCATGTCCCTGGCACACGCAGGGTGGTTTGCTGTGCATTTTCTCATAGAGAAGGAGCCTAACTAGGCCAGCTGGATGACAACAGAAACCTTAACAGGCACCCTTTGGATATGCTAAATGGCTGTCAAGCATCCTTAGATCCCTGTTTGATGTCCTCTAAACTGGAAAAGATTTCCAAATGGAAGGGGTCTCCAAACAGCTGTTGCTGGGATAGCCTTGGTTCCTGGGCTCAGATTTTGTCCCTGTATTTCAGAAAACATCTTCATAGCTCAAACTGGCAAAGCTTGGGATCTTGTGGTGCAATCTCACCTCTGGCACCTGTATCAGACATATCTCAAAGGTAGCTCTGATTTCTCCTGGAGCTCCTGTTCCATGTCTGGCCAGTTAAGACAGGTATTTTGGGCCACCAGATCTGTATTGTATGAATTGCCATGGCAGATATGTGAAGGTAAAACATTAATTCATTTGGTAGCATTAATGCCTGGAGTTCAAGGAGGTACTCCCTTGATCCTAAGGGTCCCAATGTATCTCTACTGACCCAAGGGCAGTGGAAGTAAAAAAGGATTGCCTAAAGGGGAGTCAGAGCTGCTGCTGCTCTGATCCATCCCTCTTCCTTTCTCTCTTCTTTGACTGCTAAAAAAGCACGTCGATATTGGCCTGATCCATTAACATCCTGTTTCTACTCCTCACAGCCTCCCAACTCAGCTCTGCCTGTGTCTGTTACCTCTCTCATTTTGCACATCATTACCCTCTGGTCATCACCCATTCAGCTTCATTTTGTCATTTCATCTGGGAAAGCTTTGCTGTCAGAGTGGTTCCATTTCCTGCTGCAGCTCCAGGTTTAGCTGACAGGAGTCAAAGCCAGCATTGCTCAGCCCCTGTACACCAGCAGGGCACTGGGCTGGGCAAGGGAGGCAGGCAGCCTCAAGTCCTTCTCCACTGTGGCCTTGCTGCCTAACCTGGGGGTCATTTCCTCTTAGCATTCCCTGCTTCAGCCCAGTTTGGTGAACCCCTTTGCTATTACGGGTGGGCTGCGCTTTCCAAACATTTCCTACTATTTGTGCACCATCATGCTTGACTTCCCACCTGTCTTCATTCAAATCCCCCTTGAACACTCAGTCCTTCCAAGAGGCCTGTAAGTGCTAACCTAAGTCAAGATAATGTCATTATCACTGCCATCGATGAAGTAACTCATCAAGTGCTGAAATAAATAGTTTTCCCTGGGGATTACTGCCTGAAAGCCAAATGTAATCAGTAAAGCTTGAGTTTGACAAGGCTGTCACAGATAGAATTCATTTACTAATGAGTTCCAGCCTTAAAGTCCACATTGGTAATGTGTCTATGGTTTTAATGAACCATTACAGAGACCTTTTTCTCAGTATTTCTTGCTTGTTAGATATGCTGTTTGTCAGATAAGTCTTCCCACTTGATGAGCAAGTTTTTTTTTCTCCTTCTTCCCCCAGCTGATCAATAGGTCCCTAAGCATTGTGTTGCCAAATACTGTTTTCTAAAAATCTTATTTGATCCTTTGGAATAAGGATCAAATTGGCCAAAAGCAACACGCCAGCTATGCTATTGCCTGTCCACGGAGGGATACTGCATTTTGCAGAGGTTTTCACAGAATTGTTCCTCCTGACAACCACTGAGTGAAAAAGAAAGGTGCTATCTGTTCACCACACTATCAGGAGAAAACTTGACTCATCGATAAGGATGGTTTCTAAGCAACCAAATGCAGTCTACAACCATAATAACAGCACTTTGAAAGTAAATCAGTCTGGTACATGCCTCACTCTCCAATTAATGGCAAATTCTTATCAGCTGTATTGTCTGGCAGACACACATTTAAAGGGCTGAAGTAGTTCTAAAACAGCACTTCAAGTGGTAGAACAAAACCCAGAGTCATTCAGATCTCCCAAAGACTAATAGCTTTATAGAGTTTTTATAGAAAATACCCTAAAGATTTTAATGGAAAATAACAATTCTTACCTTTTCTACCCTATAGGATATTCCAGCGAATTGTGTCTCTGTTCAAGGCTGACTGCCCAAAGCTACAGAAAAGATATTGCCATAGGGTTTTGAATATTTTTCCTGATTTTCCCCATAGAAAAGTGACTCAAGTATCATCAATGTAGTGTTTATTATAGTGCAGAAAACTCACTCTTCATAAGAGAATCATATACTGCATCATTGTCTGCTCTACTGAAGTGTTAAAACCAGTCAAAGTAGGACCAAAATGATTTTTTCCAGCAGGTAATATTGCAGGAGGTAATACAGAAACCTGTAAAAGTACCTTTCCCTCCACAGCCCACTTCCCAAGTCCATCACTTGTCAGCTTGACTCCCTGCCATGCATATTGCTTTCTTGTCTGCTTCTCTTTGCCATCTTTGCAGGGAAAGGGTGATGCTCCCCAGTGATCTGGTCCTAGAAAAGCTCTTCTTGTCTGTCCCTGGTAGCCCTTCTCCTCTTCCCATGGGCTGAGAAGCATGGGGAGCAGCAGTTCCCAGTTTCTCTCAGCTGAGAAGCAAGCCAAGAGGACTCACATCTTCATCTCCATCCTCCTGGTACGTTTTAACAAGCAGGGAGGGATTTAGGGGACCTGATGGGCCATAAAAAGGGATGTTTTAAAATGCACTGCAGGAGAGAGCAGGCAGCAGGTGGTTGTTGCTCTGCACAGCTTTTGTGAGGAGGGAAAGGGCAGCAACTGTTCCTCAGGTGGCCCCATCAAGGATGGTACTGGGTGCTGCTGACACAGAGCATTGGGAAATGGGAGACTGGGGAAGTAGGCATCGTTTCTGGTTAGGGACCAGCTGAGAGGGGTGGCAGGGAGTCTGGGGACGCCTGCTTCTTCACGTGCATGGTGTTGAAAGGGCCACAAACCCTGCGGTCCGTGTGGGAACGAGGACCAGAACTTCAAAAAAGCAGATATTTGCTGGGGGAAACAGAGGCACTGCAGCCATCCAGGAGCCTGAGCAGCTTACAAAGAACTTTTTGTGCTGCAGTTTGGGCCCTTTTTAGTGGCATGCTAAGATGTCCCCATAATGTCTCTTGACATAGGTATAAAATGGGAGGTAGAAATTGTATGTCTGCCCTTGCTTTGTCTGATTTGTCTAGTTTGACAGTGTCTGGAATGATGATAGTGCTGAACACAACTGAAATACAAGCAATACCAAATAGCTTCCCAGAGGAGTTGTAGAAGCTCAAGGATGCAGCAAACAAGGGTGGGAATCTGGGTCTAGGACATGGGGCAGGGAAATACCGTGGCTGCCTTAGTTGCAGACCTCTATACTAACATACATTTGACAAATATTTTAAAAAATCTTTGATGGCATCATAGGATCTGTCCACATGTTAAATGCTCCTGGCAAACTTGATATATTTAGTTTTGTGAATGTAACCTCCATTTCTTCAAATGCAGGCAAGAACCCATCTCCTCTCCAACTGCTCTCATGGAAGGACATTTGATCAGAAGCCTCGACACAGGGCAGCCTTTGGGGAGCAAAAGGTCCTCGAGTCCACAGCAAGCCAGCACATGACAATGATGTGTCTGCTCAGTGGAGGATGCACAATGAAATTTAGGAAACGATAGGAGAGGAGGCATGAAGGGAGGAACCCCTTTTACACCAAGTATGAGGATGTCTTAGGCTGAGTCAGATTTGGAGATGTGATGAACAAGCCAGATGTTTCAAAAGTGGAATTCTGGATACTTGCAGGGACGCTCATCTAATGCCAAAAAGTTCTCCAGGATGATGAGAAAAGTACAACAAAAAATGTAATTATGTAGGTTTTATTCCCCCCACCCAGATCTATGTATTTCTCATGCTACCTGATTAAAGATCATATTTTTGTTTAGAAACCAAAGTGAACTCTGGCAGTGCTTCAAGGCCTGAAAGGAAGAAGTCCAAGGAATGTCTGTTCTAGTGGAGAGATTATGCCATTTAAAAAAAAATTCAAGATATATTTCAGATGTATATATGAAAAGGGGCAGCTGTTGAATGTTGCAGTGAGCAGCAGGGTGTTACGACACACTGCAGAAGACAAGGGTAACCGGGTTCTTGTTAATAGATTCCTTGGGGTGGATTAGAGTGAAACAACACTGGATGATCAGTGTTTGTAAATACACACATGTAGGATTTATTACAGAACACTTTGGTTGCAAAAGAAAACAGGTATGTAGTCATCTTGGTTATTATTGTCTATGGCAATATAAAAACATGAAATCTTTGCAATATGAATGTGCAACAACATCACCCAAGGACGTGCAGGAGGGAAAAGAAAGAGAAAGAAGAAGAGTGTGAAGATCCCACCACCTGTAGGTCCTGCGATGAGACTGGGTTGCCGCACAGCCTCCATTGAAGTGGTGGTGGCAGACCTGCTCCATCAGGTGCTGGGGGATATCCAAAAGACTGATGGGGGAAAAGCCTTGTACAAACCCACAGAGCACAACATCTGTTGGGTTTATATTCACTCAGGTTCAGGTGGGAATGCCCACATACCTCCCCCGAGGCACGAGCGTCACACTGGATGATGTAATGTTGTGGATCTTCGGGGCTTCTTGACACCTTCTAGATCAACACAGCTGCCCAGCACACCAGCGCAGTTGAGTCCATTATGGCCCATTATGGCCCAGCAGCTGAGATGAAAACCCTCAGGCCAATGTCCCGGTATGGGAGGAGGGGGATCCCCACAACCCAGAGGTTTGTGCAAGGGAGGGCAACTCAGCCTGAGGAGAGGCACCACCACATGTCCACAGGATCTGCCTCCTGTCTCACTCACTGCCCATCATTCACCCTCTGAAATACCAGATCAGAGCTTGGCCATTACACACCCACCTCCTCCGTTTCAACAAGTACTCCTGTGTCTCCACAAAAGGGGGAATGTTTTGAGTCATTATCCCTTAGCAGTTCCGTCTCTCACACGGGAGAAAGTGACACAGACAAACCCATCCACATGAATCTATGGGCAGTGAATTTCTCAGCTGAAACTAAGAAGGAGCTTGTGAGCATGGCTTCCTTGTTGACAGCATGGCACTGCCATGCCTCTTCTGTGGCTGAAAAGACAGTCTGGAGAGGGTTTTGGTTCTGGTTGATCTGGTGGTCTGTGCTACTTTTGAGGCAAGAGTAAATTGATGCATTAGGCAGTGCTGGGTACCCTCAGCTGGTGACAGTGGAGGGCCAGTAGGAGAGGCTGGGATAGGAGACCCATCACAGATCTACCTCTGCTGTCTGAGACCCATCACAGCCATCTAAACATGGGCAAGTAGTGGGCTACTCTTACTGAAGTAGCCCCTGCCTGTGCCCTGTCAGCCATGGATGTGTTCTCATGGCACAGGACCAAAACACTGAATAGCAGCTGTGCTGTGGAGAGGGCATAAAGAGTGGGAAGTTCTCACCCCTACACCCACATCACAGTCACCCGTGTTATTAATTACCTCCAAGGAGGGAATTAGAAAGTACAGAGGTAAGAGATCTCTGGGGGTCTTCACAGCTCTTGGAAAAGCAGAGTTGAGAAGTCCCGAACTGCCTTCTCAGGGCAGTTTCAGATATTTGTTTTAAAAAAATTTCCATGTCAGCTTCTCAGCTGTACTTGCATATGGGGTACATATGGAGGAGAGAAAAAAAGCAGTGCCTGGCGCCAAACAGGGCCTGCTGCAGCCTTTAACAGTCCTCTCCTCTTACTATTAAAATGCAGCTTTGCCCAGTGAAAATGCTGCTTTATTGCTGCAAAAATCCTTCCCAAAGACATGGTCCTTGGAGCACAGCAGGGAAACATGACGTGAAGCAGGCGGCTTCGGAGTGGCAGGCACAGGGGCTGAGTGCAGCAGCCAGGTCAAGGCTGTCCCAGAGACTCCCAGCCCTGCTGACCTGGCTGCCAGGGGCTCAGCAGCATGGGAGCTGCTTGTAGGTGGGCTGGGCAGTACATGGGCCAGCGTTCTTATGGGGAAAAGCAGCAATGATGCACTGTTCAGACTGCCCTGGATCACAGCTCAGGGGATGCGACCATGCTGAGCCTTCATCCATCCATCATGTTTTGCTCCCCAGATGGGCAATTCTCCTCCACCTCAGCTGGACATTAGTGGGGACACCTCTCCAGCTCCAACAGATCACTTTCATGTGCGACCTGGCTCTCTCCTCTTCACATCCCCACAGTCCTGGCCTCATTTCCGTGCTCCCCAGTCTGCATGCATCAAAGAGCAATTGCACATAGGAGGAAGCCTTCTGCATCCCATCACCATGTCCCAGCCTGGGGCCAGCTGGTTTTTCTGCTGTCCTGTATTTTGCATGACACTGCCCAGAGGGATGAACCCTGGTGGGGAGCAGGAAGAGAAGCAACAGCCAGGACATGGAGGAAGACACACTGATGAGGCCAGGAAAGCCCATCGGTTTTTGACTCTTGTGGTGGGCTGTGGCTGTGCTGCTGTACCTGGGAAGTGGCTGGCAGCTCCTTTGAAGCCTCCTGCCCCATCTGCCTGCCAGCTGCTCTCCATGCTGTGGCTGCCCACAAAGGCACCGTGGGTGGGAGGCGGAATGGGAGCGATGCTGTGGCTCAGGTTTGGTGGGATGGTGAGCTGCCCGCAGCGGGGACAGGCGATGTGCCACCCATGCAGCATTGGAGGGCAGATTTTTGGAGCCATGGCTGGGAGCTGTGGTCCTTGGGGTCCTCCTCCCCTCTTCCACAGCACCTGGTAGTCTCTGAGCGGCGAGTCAAAATCTATTTCTGATCAAGACAAATGGCACTTCAGTGGGATGCCTAATAGTTTTGCAGGCATTTGGCTTGAAGCTGTAGGAGGAGAGTGCTGTTTACAGTATGAACCTGCATCAGGACAGTGCTGGTGACTGCATAAAGCTAAGTCACTGTTTCAGAGATGCCCAAGAGAGGGGAGAAAATATGGGCTTACCAAGGTCAGTGGGGTCTTAACCCGTTCTGCTGGTTCTTGCCAAAGCCCCTAGGAAAAAGAGCTTGTTTTTCAAGAGTTGTTTTCTTGCCTGCACTATCTGTGCCTGTTCTCATGCACTGTATGCATCTCACCCACCTGGCTGCATCCTCAGCAATCTGTGAGGGCTGCACACTCTCTTTAAATGCAACAGCAGGCTGTGAAATACTTTGTTATCAAAGCTCTGTCTTTTGGCTGTACTGCACCTGTCATCAGTACCCATTGTAAGGCTTCTTGCAGGACACTGCACAGTTTTCTTCACCAAACAGGATGCAGAGTAGATGCAGAATAGATGGGAAATCGGTGCATTGTTTATTTTTTTTTATCCTTGTCTTTTCTTTAGTTCCAGTGTATATAGCCAAAAGGTGTGGTTAGGGACACCTGTGGTTAGTGGTGGACTTGACAGTGCTGGGTTAATGGTTGGACTTGATGATCTTGGAGGTTCTTTTCCAAGGTGTATGAGTCTATGATTCTCTATTTTTGCTTTCCCTGTTTCACAAATACACACCCACACTTAAGCACTACCGCTGATACCCACTCACATTATCTCTTCATGCCAAAGTAAGATTTGTATTAATCTCTTCCTGTACCAGCCCATTGGTGAAGAGCTGAACATTTTAGCAGTTACAATCAGCTAAGACCAATTTTGAAGAGTTACTTCAGAAATGGAAAGTGAAATTAGAAGTTAGGTTTCATTGCTGGTTGCATTAAGAGGTGGTGGAATTGGTAAAGAAATATGGAATAAAAACAATAAATAATAAAAATAATGAGCTTCAGAAAAAGATTGGGGTTTTTTGTTTGTTTTGTTTTTGTTTTTTTTCTTCCCAAGCATTGGTAAGTTTCCAGAATACTTTGCCCACACCCAAAGTTACTCTTCTGTGAAAAAGAAAAGGATCCCATTTTTTCAGAACAGTCTATGGGAAGCTGTGATAAATCATGTATATTGTTGTCACCTCACCTCAGCCATTCTGAAATTTCTGTGGCGACCACAGCCAGAGACAGAGGTGAAAAATAATGGGTTGGAATGGAAAGGAATGAGTGGCTGCTCTTGGGCTATAAGAAAATAACACAGGTGTTAAAGTGTCCTCCAGTGCCAACCCAAACAAAGGGTGGTCTGTGCTTAATTTTCCTTGGAGTGACAAGGGTGTAGTTTCCAAATACAACGAGATTTCTTTCCATAAAATTTAGTTTATGAATCAAGATTACGTTTTCAAACTGAGAAATTAACAACTCCACGGATTTCTGGATTTATATGCTTTGACAAATTAGGTCAATTTTAATGGCATTAGCACTGAGTGGACAAATGGGACTAATTTGCAGGATAGTGGATTCCAGATATAAAAAACATTGTTGGTGATAAAGATTTATGAATATCGCATTCACGCTGATGAAGTGCTTGGTTGTTGCTACTTAAAATTTAATACTGGTTCCCCTTGGATTTTTTTCTTTTGTTTTCATCCTGTGGCCTTTTTGAGAGCAGGAAAAGAAGAAGACAGCAAAAGGATTTAGAGGATGTGAATGGGGTCAGGCTCCGCACGCGCTAAAGAAACAACAAATTGTCTGAGGTCACAGACATTGTTAAATTGCGCTCAAAATGTCCAGTGCTTTTGTTCCAGCTGATATCCTAAAGCAGATGTTTGGTTGTTTATTCAATGTGGAGATAAAGCTGAGCTGGCTGTGGTGGGGACTGTCACTGATGCAGCCTGCCTGGGGCACTGTGCCAGCAGGAGAAGCTTCCTGGTGCTGTGCTTCCCTTCCCAGAAAGAGGAATGATGCCTGCAGAAGTGCTCAGGAAAAGGTGCCTGAGACCCAGAGGGTGGTGGGAACATCCTGGCTCAGCTCCCTCCTGCTGCTTTGCAGGAAAAGAAGAGGAAAAGGTGTGGAGATTTCTAAGGCAAGGCATAACTTCTGCTGATGGATCTTTGGTGGCGTTTCCAAGCTGTCCCAGGAGGGAAACAGGTGGAAAGGGAACAGCCTTTGTTGTCTCCTTGAGCTATGCATTCATCTATGGGACGTGTGGGTTTTCCCTCTCCCAGGCAGGAGGAGGGCAGAGCAGCTCTTGGGGAGCCTTGGGCAGTGTTGAGCTCCTCTTAAAGGCCACTGATTTCAGAGGCAGTTTTGCATCAAAATGTTTTTAAGAGCTTGGGGGTTTTTTGCATACTGAAGTGGCAGTACTCTGGGAAAGCTTTTGTGGGCTCTCAGCTCCTCTAAACACATTTCCATCAACAGCTGATGCCATGGAATAGCATCAGGCTCTGTGTTGCTTCAAGCAGCATCATAAACCCGGTGGTAGCAAAATGCTTCTCTGGGCCATTCTGCCTCCAGAACCTCTTGTCATGCACCGTTGGATGGGATGCTGGGTAGTTTAGGCAGAATTCCTGTAGCTACTGAAATATTCTGACCTTTAAAGTGACCTTGTTCCTGTATCAGTGACTAATATCAGTGACTAATAATCCTTCTTTTCTGACTGATCTCTTTTAAAAACAGTAATTTTTGGAGTGTGGTGTAAGGTAGCAGTTGCAAATAGACAGCATTTCTTTTGACTTACCAAAATACACAGACAAAAACAATCCCAAGAAAAGTCAGAAGAAGGACTGACTGGGCAAGTAAAGTTCTATTGCTCTATATAATATTCCCTTTGCAATGTGGGTTTGCAGCTTCATATCATACCATACAGAGCAGGTAGCTCATGTGCCCTTCAGAAGGGCACACGAGTCCTTTTAATTCACTCCTGTAACTGTCTGGTACATGCCTTCTGTTCAGCTATTATTTAAAAAGAAAACATTAAAATGTGATCTGAATAATTTTCTGCTTCCTGATTTTCTTACTTTTATTTTCACTTATTTTTTCCCTAAGATATTCTTGGCATTGCTTTTTCTTGGGGATGTTACATAAAAGACTTTAACCTGTAGCAGTTGTTTAAAATTAACTCTGGCAAAATGAATGTAATATCATCATATTACTCTAATAGGAGGTGATTTCCCTGCTTCAGAGACCAGAGTATCCATGCATAGCATCTGGTGATTTAAAGTCCAGGAGGGAAGAAGCTGGCAAAGAAGGCAGGGACACAGATGAAGACAGAGAGAGCCAGTGTCTTTTTCCTTTTAACTGTTGGCATCTTCTATCAGCACACCTGCTCCATGTCCCCAGCATCTGATGAGCTGTACTGTTGATGAATCTGTACTGTTAGGCTTGTTTTCATATTTTGAGGTTACATGTCTGAGGTCTAGGGCTGCATTCATCCTATGCTCCTGTACCTGGAGCATCAGAAGTAAACATGCAGCTCTCTGATTTCCCATGTCTTTCAAAACTGGGTTCACATGTTGGGTGGGACATATCAACATATTTTTTTTTTTTTTTAATAGACTAAGGCCAGTTTTGCAAAATATTGTTCCAAAATCATCTGTCTATATTGACAGTTCAGGCAGTTCAGGAAGTCTTGTCAAGGAAATGGACCTCCAAGTCACACCTAAAGAAACCAGGCAGAGAAAACATTTCTGCCCTTTGCCCAGCAAATAGTATTTGAAGACAGTTAGGAAAGCATCTTTCAATCACTCTGCAGGGGTGTTTTGTACCAGTGAAGATGAGAGTGGGTGCTCAGTGGCATCCTCAGATGCCAACCAGTAATGCATTTCTGTCAAGAGCAACAGGAGTTGGCAAGGTAACACTTTTCACATCCTGTGAAGTAGAAGCTCCTCTTTCTAAGCTGGCCATTAAATGCTCAAGGACCTAAATCTCCCTGAAAACCCCATTCCTTGGGAGTTAAGTTGCTTTTCAAAATTATGTATTTGGGACCCTATGTCATTTTTCAGAATGCCTTTTTGAAACATGTGATTGTAAATCCTCTTAGATGCTGCTTGTGACCACAATATGTTGGGGAGGGCTTGTGAGAGCCAAGAAAATTTGATTACCTATTTGTTGAGCATGTCCTTAGGCAGAAAAAGTGCAAAGAGTAATTTTATTTAGCTTGAAGTATCTGGTAAACATAAAGAGAAAAAGACCTCTGCAGTTGGACAGGTCTTATCTCAGTATCTTTATTTACATATTCAAAGAACACTGACGCAATCAAGCTACCAAAAGAACTGCTTTCCATCAGCCTGGGAACAGAAACAAATTAGTCTTTAATAGTTGTGTGAAAACTCTGGTGAATGTTATGTAAAACTGTGCAAACAGAATGTTTGTGTTTCAGTTCCAGGTCATTTAGTGGGCAAAAAGAGAGACATTTTGTGTGAAATAGCCATGAAGTGGTTTGCTATTATATAAGGATAGGAACTGCTAGATCAAACTAATGGTGACATGCTGAGAACCAGATGCTTCAAAGCAAAATGCAAGACATCGCAGTGTGGATAATTATGAAATAGTCTGACCATAGGGGAAATTTCTGCATAAATTACTTTAGTCCTAAAAGGCTACATGTTTGTATTGCTTCTGAAAAGGTTTTAGTCCGATTTCCCACAGACACAGGGCTTATGCAACCAGTGTGCTGCCTGGCTGTGCAAATCTCTGACTCCCTCCCTCTCTGCCTACTCCCCTGTCTCCAGCAACCTCTGAACGCGTCCAAACTCTGCCACATGGAGCAGAGAGGAGTAGGTCACACAAACAGTTAATTTCCTACCGGTTTCATGAATATAACCTGCTCCCTAGTGAGCAGAGACAGGTAATCATGCCAGCTCAAGGTGAGCTTACACCTCATTAGAAACCAGAGAAAGCACACAGGAGAGCATCTGGTAAGTGTTCCATCTGTGGGAAAAGAACAACCATGGCTCTCCATCAACATGACATGCAAATCCTAGGTAGCCACTGGCACTAATGGTGCTATCTCTTTCTCCTATTGATTATAACTGTGGATATCCCCAGGATTTAATATAAATGCTTAACTCTTTGTGACTGAACCTATTCTCAGCTTTTACAACCTCCAGGAGCAATGAGTGCTAGTTGAATAAATTGCAGATAGGACATTTCCTTTAGGTACCTGAAATCTACAGATTTCCTTGTAGCTCTTCCCATAAAGCAGCTGGGCTTAATTAGTGCATGATGCTCTTTATGGGCCAGCAGGCTAATTTGTAAATTAATTAGAAGTAAGTTGAAGGCAGTCTCCTGCCCCTTGGGAATGCTACAATTAATTGCTTCAAGGTGTTGAAACCTTGTCTCTGCGACACTGGGCTGGTTGACCCCTCTCTGGAGTCAAAACCATGTTAGAAAATTTATGTTCTCTCTCTACTCAGACCAGGACAGGGCCACTCCATGGCATCCATCTTTTTCACACTGGGATTCCGTGGAGTCCTCAGGATGAACATACAGTGTCTTCAAAGCTTTGCCATCTTCTCAAGGACCTGGGCCAGAGTGAGCTGCCCCATGACAATCTCGCAGTGCCCCTAGCACTGTCAAATGCCACATGTTTTACCCCCTTCTTCCTCACCTTAACAGCAGCATGAACTAAATGAAGCCTCCGAGGAGAAGATCCGTGGTCCTTGCCACGGTGCTCACATTGTCCCTGGTGGCATTTAATATTGAACAAAAGTAACAACAGGATGTTCTAAGGTGGGAAAATGAGTCCTCTAAACTAGAAGGAGATACGTATATGTGTTTCCCACAAAATTCAGCAGCTAGTATAACATTGCTAATGGGAGTGATGTATTCATAGATATTTTGACAACTTCTCAAGGCAGTCTTATTTCAATTGCAATTGCACAACTTGCCTTTTACTTTCCACTAATGTTTGTGCAAGGACTTTATTGTTCCTAGGAGCAATAATTGCAAAGGAACTTTGACACACCCACCTCTGGGCTGCTTGCTCCTAAAATGAAGTAAGCAAAATAAAATCAATCTATATTTCATTTGGAAGCCCCAAATGATTTATAAGATGAACCAACTTGTCAGGGACAGTCAGAACTGGCAAGTAATATGTCATGTCTGAGATGGTGGATTACACGATTCAGCTGCTTGACTGAAACCCTCAATATGCAGGAAAACATAGCTCTGGAGCCTGTTTAGGCAAGACATTAATTTAATAAGTCCAGAAATTCACTCTTTATATATATATATTTGTCCCCACAGTGAGCAGAGCCATGTGTTCATTCAGTTTTCTTGGAGATGTGGCTTTGATTCACACAGAAGCACTGAAATAACCCAGTGGCCTGAGAGAGGAGCAGCAAAGCCCTGCAGGTCAGAAGGGACACAGGCCCTGGTCAGTCCAAAGGACTGATGGCAGTTCTCATCAGTTTCTTTTTGAAACAAGGCTCTGAAGAATTTTGCTTGGTCTTTTTGTGAAGTAGCTGAGTGTCATGTGTTTTTGACAAGATGACCTATTTGATGTAACACCGTGCTTCTCTGGGAAGCCATATCAGGATGTTATTTTCCATACCTTCTCTTTGGCCCTTGTACATTTGCGTCCATGCGTGCAATATACTTTGTGTTCCAGTCTTCTCTTGCATGTCTACCACACATCCTTGTTTCTACACTCTCACATAATCTATTTAAAGGGTGATATTTTTGGCTTTTAAGAGCGGTGTTAACAAGGATCAGATGCTGCCATCACTTAGGAAAGAGCTGCGTTTCCTTTGCCAGTTGTACTGTGCACCGGTAAAGAAAAATCCATCAGTGTGGACATTACATTACAGTGAAGTTCTTTTCTTTAGCAGGTGAAAAGCCAATACTTGATCTGTAGCGAGATTTGCTCATGGAAAACCCCTGGAAGCTGTTTTTAGCAGCAAGGCATTAGTCACCCTTGGAAGGCTGCTGGCTGCTCGGTGCCTCTGGCTCGCTCCGTGCCACGCCACGCCACGCCACGTGCGAGGAGCGCTTTGGATGCTGCACAGCGTTAGCAGCCGCTCCCGCCTGGCCACAGGTGTTGAGTTTAAGTGCACAGCTCCTGCTTATTTTAGGAAAACATGAGCTCACATTCCAGACAGCCTTCTTGCCAGCCAGAAGGTGTGGGCTGTGGTCCTTCCCTGCTCTGGGGGGCCAGGAGGGGTAAGGCTCCACATATGCAAGGAGCGTGTGGTGGGATTTCTGTCTAAGAGGTCTGAGGACATGCGGTGGTCAGGAGACAAGGCAAGGGTGAGGAAGGGCTGAGAAAGGGATGTTTTCCATGTCAGATGGAGATCAGGCAAAGAGGAGATGGCAGAGCAGTGAAATCAGGGAGAGAGGTCTGAGGATTGGAATCTATTAGGTCATCAGAAGTGGTGGATTAAGTCATGCTGCACAAAGGCTAAGTCAACTCCTAAAAAAACTTAGGGAAAATACAGGTGATGAAGGAAGTAGTCTGTTTAATAGACTGGAAATCTGGCTTGCCTGCAGGGATGCCACCTCAGAGCAATGACTCTTCCTGGGAAAAAGAAAGGCAGCTGCTGCCTGCTTGATGGTTACTCATCCTCTCCAGTCTCAGTTCCCCCTGATCCCCAGCACAGCTGGGCCAGCCGGGGAGGGGACTCTGGCTCAGTGCCCCAAGAGGAGTGCCAGATTGGTCTGGCTAGTGGAGGAGAGAGAGGAAAGCCCCAGTGAGGATGGCACTGTGCTGGCTGTGCAGGCATGGGGATGTGCTTTGGCACGAATTAGCAGAGGCTCAGCCAGATCCCTTCTCCCGGACCAGCCAGCCCTTTCCTTCCTCTGCAGCTGAGACAGGGATTTGCAGAGAATAAAGGCTGCTAATACACAATGTCATTGCTTTATAAGGAAATGTCTTGAAATAATACAGCTTTTGTTGATGTTTTTATTTTATGACAGCCTAAGAGTGTGTGGACCTTGAAGTGGATAAACAGTGTTAGGAACCTTTTTTCTGATGGAGGGTGTTAAACAAATAAGAAAGTGTTAGAAATGATACAGCATGTCATTTAGACATGTTGAAACACTGTGATGTTTTGTTTGGTGAATTTTCAGGGCCTGGATACCCTTCATTCAAAATACCTAGAAAGTAAAACATGAAAAGCATAACAGGAAAAAAGGGTTGAACAGAGGGTCTTGTTTGATACAAGGTTGTTGGGAGAGGACCACTCGAGCTGTCTCAGGGGCTAAATTATCCCTTCAGTTTTTCTGCTAAGGCTCTCCTGGAGCAATGGAACAGTGGGCTCTTAAATCTTGACAGGGGATCCTCCTGGTGCAGGGAAAAGTCCTGGATGGCCCCAAGATGAGCAGGTAGCTTAAGAGAGGCTTCAGTTGTGTTTTAACCAGGCAGGTCTTTCTGTATAGGGCCGAAAGCACATGGGAAAGCACAATGCAGCTGAAAAACTCTCTCCTCTGTTTCCATTTTGTGGCTTCTGCAATAATCTTTCCAAGGAACCTTATAAACCTCTAAGTAGTGGGGTTTTTAAAACACTGCTGTTATGGTAATAGTTCAGTTCTGCCTCCTTTGTTATGTGTTAATGGTGCCCTTCTTTTAGGTCTACTAATAAAAGAAAGTTAAACCTCAATGTGAAAGTCCTTGTAAAGTTACAAATGAAACACATTCCTGCTGGTTCTCCCCGATATACAACAAGTCACTGGGTGGCTGCTGCACTGGGGGTGAGAGTCAGACCTTAGCCAGGGAGCTTGCCCGGTCAGCTGCAAGGCCTGTCGCTCTGCATTCGGGATCACCGCCTGGACCTACAGGGCAGAGCTGGAAAGGAGTGTTTTACACAGTCTCTTAAATGAGAGGGGAAGGGGTGGGCAAACTTCAGACAAATTAGAGATAATGAAGAATATGACGTCTGGAATCTGGATAGAATGATTCATAATCTGTATCGCACTTTGATCATCTCTTTAATATAACTTTTGAATCAACCCAGTGGAATAAATTAATGTAGCATTTGACTCCCTGCAAGTGAATTATGCAGGCTTTTTCACAGGTCTATGGAAAACTCTCAGTTACAGCCTTTAATTCTCTATACTGCCATTTTAAAAAGTAGGAAAAGAGGGATGTATCTGATTTTCCCAAAGTGTCCAGGGTGTCACCTACATACTGTGCAGACAGCCCAGTCCTCAAGGCACTGGAGTCCTGTTATCTTTGTATGGAGGTGACGAGTGCATGTAGATTGGTAGAGTCTGGGCATTTTTGGAGAAAGCTACGGTTCACATGACATCTTGAGAAGTCTCCTAGTTTTATATTTCCTATAGTTTCTGTGAGCAATTGCCTACTGGGAAAATTAATGAAAGAAAAATCTATAGGTGAGTGGGAAGTGTGGGCTGATTTCTGGAGAAAAGTACAGTGGAAAAAACAGTAAGGCTGAATTTAGACAGATCTAGAAAATATAAAAATTATGCCAACTCTTTCTTTCCTATTGCCAAGAGAGTGTGATTTTATAAATAGAAAGAGTGAGGGTTTCTGTAAGTCATTAAGAGGTGGTAGTTTGGCTCACCTAATCTTGTCTTTATGTGCTTCTGTGCAAAAGCAAGGACTGTCCCCTGTGAACACCACGCAGGTCAACTCTGCTTGTCACTGAGTGCCCTCAGAAAAGATGAAGTGTCAAGATAACTTTTTAAGACAGACAGGATCTTGCTGTGGACATCCTTGGAGCTTCTGAGAGCCAACAGGTTTCCATATGGTGTCCCCTTGGGAACAGATAAAATAGGGGTGGTCTCAGTTTTGGTATTCATGGATGGGAGAACAGTTTTGACCCCTGATGGTGTTCCAAACCCTCAGGAAAAGTTAAAGCAGAGGTGCTCATGCTGGTGTTTTGGGATGACAGGGCTTGAGTCTGGTATTAAGCCCTTCTTTGTGCATCACACAATGTGGCATCCCTGGGGACCTGCTGTTTCATGTGTTTGGGTATGATGAACTATATGTTGCCAAGGACCAGCCAGGCAAAAGCAGTTGGCCACTTGGAACTGGCTTTAGGGCCAAATCCAAACCATCAGTCCTCGTTTGAGCCATGCTGGTGAAGCTGGTGTGAGGTCATAGACCTGGCTCCTCTCTGAGATGGAAAGGATGTGCCCACCTGGGTACATGAAATGAGCTGCTGGAGGCAGAACACAGTTCCCACATATGCTGTGCTTTTCTTAGGGTGGCAGAAGGAATTAAAGCTTTCAAAAATGGGACTGAAAGATAAAAAAAACCTAACCAACTAACCAACCAACCAAACAAACACATTGTAGTTGGGAAAAGGCAGAGAAAGTAAGAGAGAGACCTTGAATGGATCTTTATTTTTGGTGCCAGTGGTCCCAGGATGAAGGCAGGATCCTTATTTATACACCCATCTGGTTTCTACCACAGCTGACAGGTTTCCACCAGGAGGGTTAGATTCTGTTAAAGCAGCATTTTCTCATGGAAAATATATTCTGCCGGAACATTTTTGGCTAACGTTCGGCACGACCATGAAAGGCTCTGACAGCCGTGCTACAGTATTGGGGTTTTTTGTTTGCACAGAGGCTCGGGAGGGGCAGGAGGGGGCTAAAGACACAGCCCCTACCTCTCCGTGGTGATGCTGGCTGCCCTGTCTGCAGCTCTGGCCACCCCAAATCGCTGGTGGGAAAGCCCTGGGCGCTCGCAGGCAGCGTGGGGCTGGGCTGAGCCGTGGTGGCTGCACCTGCCCACGCAGAGCCTGCTCCCCGTGGGCCAGCCGCCCGTAATACGACTTTCAGCCTTATCCTAATCCGATTGATGGAGTGGCCAGAGATGCTGACGGGATTAGAGCTCAGCAGGATGACGAAGCACTTGGGATTTGCCTTCGTGCAGATCCCTGCAGGGAACCAAGGGGAAATGGATGCTTCTGATTTACAAGCTGCAAGAACGTTGCACGGAGGTGGAGTGTTTTCTCCACAGTCTGTAGCCACGGCTTGGCCTGACGTTTTTGACGGTGTCTAAGAGTTGTGCGTGGTCTCAGGCATTGGGATGTCATTGTGGAGCCCGCGTGTGTTGGGCTCTGCTTCCCATGTGACCTGGCAGGTTGCAGTTCTGTGGGCACCTCTCTCCTCTCCCCCAGCCCGATGAGAACTGACATCATCGCTCTTGGGGTGCCCAGCTCCGAGGGGATGATGGTCTGGGCTCCTTGGCAGGTATCAGTCACCCAGTGCTCACTGACTGCTGTGGATTTACACCATTTATGAATTTCATTCGTTGTACTTAAAAAGACTCCTTTAATTTCCCCCACGTGAAAAAAAAAAAAAAGGAAAATTAAAGCAAAGCATTTCTACATATCCCGATTGCTTTGCTTACAGGAACTGTGTCTCTAAATGCCCCAGGCTGAAGCACCGGTGCTGCTAATAGAGTAAATTGCAAGTACATCGCAGCAATCATCCCGGCCGCTTTCACAGGAACCGAGCACTCCCCTTTGAGCGAGCCTCCGATTTTAAGCCCTGAAAGAGCAGCTTGACACCCTGTGACCTGCCTGGTAATGTTCCTAATCCACCTCTTTATAAATACACGTTCCCGAGGGGGGCGGTGGGGCAGCGGGGGAGGGTGGCGAGCAGGATCTCGCAGCCTCGCCTTGTGCTGTGCTTGCGGGAAGCTGATGGAGGTGGTCACAGGCTAAGTGGATTAAACCCGGGGAACGTCAGTTCAAAAATAGGAGCTGCAGCCTGACATAAAGATCTTGAGAAGCGAGAGGATTTGCTGGTGACCGGCGCCAGGCCCCCAGAGGAAGTGAGGGAGGGTCGGGTCTCGCCGGAATTTCCTACGTTGGCTGTGGACACGGTCTGGAGATGCCCGGGGGATTCTCGGGGTATGGCTCTGCCTGGCTCCGAGCCCTGCAGCTTACACGCATCCCTGCAAGATGCAGCTGGTGAAGCAAAATCAAAACAAGGTGCTCTGGGAGACTGGCCGCCAGGATGGGGTGCTCCCTCCCCCTCGCCCTGTCCTGGTTTGAGCCCACCACCTATCTGAGCTTGGTTGGGCATGGCAATGCCTGACACCAAACCCTCTTCCAGAAGGATAACAACATCTGGAGTTAAAAATAAGATGGAGACACATTAATTAAAAAAAAAAAAAAATTACAATAAGGAAGAGTTAAAAGTAGGATTTAGAAATACAAATAAAGTAATAAGAATTAGGCTCCCCTCTTTGTGCCTCCCCAAACTTTTTATTCCATCTTTTTTTCATGCAGAGAAGATGATGTCTTTCATGACAGTGGCTGGTTTTACCTTCTGTCTTGTGCAGTGAGAGGGCATCTCCAGGCTTTGCTAATCATAGTAATACCCAAGCTAATGACAGTTCTTCTTCTATAATATCTGACATTTTTGACTGCTCCTTTTGCACTTTATCCCATTTATTTGCTTCACATAGGAACCTGTCTCTAAAAAGTAGTTGCTCTTGTGATCTGAAATATGTGTGGATTGACTGTTGGATGACTCAAATGCAGCTCCATGGTGTTTTAACCAAATAGTAAAAAAATTAAACTCTTTTAAAAAACCCAACTCTTTGACCTAATATGATCATACTAATAATTTTAAGTTTGAAGCTGCTAAGTAGGGAAGATGGACACATTAAAGCATGATGTGAGGGGTAGTGACTCTTTCAAGCTTGATATTATGATGATAACAAGCATATCTTGCTTTATATAATTTTCCAAGATTTAAGTGCACAAAGGAAGCCCTGTTGGGTTTCACACACATAGGCTCTGAGCTAAAACATAGTAGCTCTGATTCCCCCATCTGTCTTTCAGCCCTTCGGAAGGGTTAGTTTTGTCTTTTTGTCCTAATACTGGAGGAGTTAACAGCTTAGGGGATGGAAACATGTCTGAAAGTCTCCAGGAAGATAATACTTGGGAAGACAGGTTTAAGCTAAATAAGAAAGCAGATTTCATCGGCCTTCTTGGAAACAACCTGTCCAGAGACTTGTGATCCGTTTCTAAATTTGGCCTTTGCATTTTCCACGTACAGGAAGTGATGAAAACGGCAGCAGTAATCCCTGGTGAGTTTGGACACGCACATCAGAGGCTGAATGCCTTTGTTTGTTTAGGACTGCAGTAAGTTGGGTGTTGTAAACATGACTCATGACAAATTTAATTAAGACAAAAAACATGGGAAACGTAGCAGAGGGTCACGCATCTTTCTTCGCAGTTTTGGCAGTTGAAGATTTTTCTGAGAGATTTGAATGTGCTGCACCAGTGCAAATATAAATACAGGTTTTATGCTGATTTTCTCTTTCCCAAAATTATTTTTACCCTTGTTTTTTGGATGGTGCTAAAACAGTCTGAATAGAAGAAACCTGACTTAATGCATAAGCGCATTAACTTGTGGCAAGCCAAACTGCAGCTGATGAAAATAAAAGATGTGGTGAACATATGATAAAACTCCTAGTCAGTTTGGTCCTGCCCCAACAATGAAAAATTTACTCCTGGATGAATCTGACTAAATGTATTAGACCCTCAAATACACACTTGGCAGTGCAGAACCTGCCTGTTTCTCAGATTTTCAAGTACTCGTTTGGTGTTCAGATGAGCACACTTGCTGATGGAGCGAGAATTTGTTCCAGACTAAGCTTCACGTCTCTGCAGATGTTGTGTGGAGCCTCAGATTTTGATTCAGACAAGTTTCTTCCTGAAACAGATTATATGGAGAACAAAATAGTCCTTATGAGTTGGGAGCTACAGGCACAGTGTTCTTGAAAAGATGGTGATGATACCCTTTTTTTGCAGAGTGGATAACAAATTCAGACGGTGGGCGTTGACCTAAAGTTTTGTTCATGGAGACACTTCTGGGAACTTCTGACCTATTCAAAAATCTCAGTGATGGCCAGTCTCAGCATAGTGCTTAATGCCGTACAAATGACAACACATGTTGGAATGATCTGCCTTAATATTGGCTACTTGAAAGCTGAGCATCCAGTTAAGTTTGTCAGTTGGATTCTTCCTATTAATAAAGTGAGAAAAAGAGGCAAGGAATTGATCCTGTGTCTGCAGTAGGTGCCTATTTCTAGTGAAGTGAACCAGTGAAGCCAGACAAGGGAGCCCTGGTGATTAGCTGAGACTGCCAGCCTAACTAACTTCATTAAATTAAATTAATCCCAGCCTCAGAGACAGGAGTACTTCTGCCAAAACACTCCTTCACATGCAGGACTTGTAAAAGCACGCTTCTTCAGGACTTTAGACAAGTTTATAGCAAATTTCAAAAGTCTATTATCAAATAAAATTCTCTTGAGGGTTTTGAGGTCCAAGAAGAGCAGATTCCTACTGGTGTGGGCAAAACCCTCTAGGCATGTGAAATAGATTAGCTGAGAAAGATTTAAAAATGTAAGATTTTTAGGTTAACACAACCTCTTGATTTTCCCTAGAACGTGTGCTCTTGGATCCTCCAGAAGCGTTTGAAAACTCCCTGGCCAAACTAAAAAGATTAAATTTATGAAACTGGGAAAGTGAAGTTTGGATTCTGAAGGAAATTTAAGTCACAGGACTTGCAGTGTCTATGTCAGGATTCAGAAGTATTTTAAAATGCATCTAGATGAAAATTTCCAAGTAATTACACAAATAATGCCAATATGTCTTTGAAAATCTATCCCCCAATGTCTGCCTTCTCATTCCCTTTAATATGAGCAGCAAAAAAACCAAGTAATTTCAGATTGTCTGCTGGCCTCCACAATTAAAACATCCCATTCGCATAAAACAAATACTTATGTTTGAGTGACGGTTTTGCATAGCTTACTCTCTAAAATGTATGTTTTAGATAATTCTGGTTATGTGTATGGATGGATTTATCAAAAGTCTCTCAATTAAATCTTTCCTTTCCTTTCCTTTCCTTTCCTTTCCTTTCCTTTCCTTTCCTTTCCTTTCCTTTCCTTTCCTTTCCTTTCCTTTCCTTTCCTTTCCTTTCCTTTCCTTTCCTTTCCTTTCCTATTTTTGCACGAAAATGTTTTGCATTCATATTAAGTGTGTTTGCAGACCAGAAATACATGCACTGTGTGAATTTCTGGAGAAACTAATGGTGGGCAATTTTACCATCATTTCAAAATCCTGAGTGCTCAGTTTTTTCGGGAACAAGCCTGGAAAGGCCAGTTATTTACAGGGACAGAAAAACATTGCAGACATAGAAAATGAAGCCCCACTCTCTTGTGCAAAATTCCTGTAAATGGATAAAGGCTCTGAAAATCAGCGATGGAGAAAGGCCCTTCCTCTGGGAGCAGCACAGGCAGCAAGAGTGAATGCTCCCAGCCATTGCAAAATGAGGGTACATGTCAGTAATATCCTCCAGTCACCCCTGTTGCAAGCTGTTGCGCTGGGAACACTGCAGTGGGATTAAACAATTCTCTGGAATGGATTAACCAAGGCATGGCTGCAGCCCTGTGCAGATCCCTCGGCTGGGTTGGTGTTCCTGCCCTTTGTGCACCATAGCTCCACAGCAGCTCTTGCCAGCCAGGCTTTGCTCCCTGGGCACAGCATTTCAGCACCAATGAAGATTTGTGGACCTGGGTGGTTTTGTTGAAGTCCCATGTCCCTGTCTGGCTTGAGCTGTGTGGCAGGAAGCTCAGCATCCTGCAGGGTCCTGGCCAAACAGCCTGGCTGCAGCTAGTGAGCTGATCAGCACTGACTCATTAGCCTAGTCAACTTGAGTGTCCTGTGCATTCCTCTCAAAGCTCCTTCAAAACCCAGAGTTAAAGGACAGATGAGCCCTGTAATGAAAGGGGAAGTATCATATTTTACAACCAGATTTGAGAAAAATACTATTCATAGCTCTTCTGGGACCAAAATGGCTTCTGAAACATATTTTGTCTTGAAAGCTGAACCAAGGATGCAAGTCAGAATGACACGACTTCTGTGGAATCTTCATTTGCAAGAGGCAGAAGGGAGAAATGTGTATAATCAAAAAAAGAAAAAAAAGTTGTTCAAATACCAAGGCAAGAATGCAGAAGTAGATTTGGTTTCACTCCTTAATTTTTGTTTTTAAAGTGACTATGTGTTGGGTTTCATTTCTTTGTTTGGGTTTTTTCCCAGTAGGATAGGCCATTTAAGGATAAGAAGAAATTCTGGATTATCAAAAGAAGCAGTTCTCAGATCAGAATGGTACCACCAGTAGCTCTGGTCAGGTTGGTGTGCTCTCCTGTGCATTTAATTCAAGCAGAATGGTAATAATTAATGAAGAAAGGACTCTCTGAGGCTCCTGCTGAGTCAGCTGAGGCAAAACTCCACTTTTAGATAACGAAATTTTACCTGAGTAAGTGCTCAACACAGACTGTAAAATCTGGTCATGAAATCCCCAGCTAAGCTGGTAAGAAACCAAAATCCTTCAGACAGACAAGTAAAATAGGATTTCCAACCTCCATAGTTATTCATATCCTACTAATGAGCTCTGGCATCTGTGGCAGAATTGTTAGAGGGGTATTGATCTTCTGCAAAATTTGGTGTGTAATAGTGATTGGCAGACACATAGAGAATATTGAATCCTCCCTTGTTATTTCCCAGTGGGCTGATCAGTTGGGAAGTACTGGAAATGCAGATGGCATTTCCATTTCTCCTTCTCATTCATCAAGTGGTTATGTGATAGTCCATCCAATCGGTATGACTGGTTTTTTTTCCTCCCTTTTCACAGAAAATGTTATTGAATGCTGGTATTTGACACAGTCATACATTATAAAGCAAAGGTTTAATGAAGGGAACTAGTCATAAACAGGCCCTTGACCCTGAGTAGAGTGAAAGCAATTTCTTTTTTGGTAGTTTTAAAAATAGCCAGTGCTGTTAAACATATTTGTATTTCAATACACATTTTTCCTGCTCTTTTAAATGTCACTGCCTCCTCTACTGAGAATGTTACAACCTGCATCTGCAGGCAGGACTGTGTGGCAGTTTTCCAAGAAGAACAGTCGTGAGCACACCTGTACCACATTTCCCAGTGGGAGTTAGATGTGATCTTACCAGCTGATGGCACGTTCAGCCAGAGCAGGGAGCAAACCCCAAGATACCATATCAGATCCAGCATTTCTGCCTGACCCATCAGGGTCAGATCCTCCCAGGAGACTTCCTTGGGATGGTCTCACACACATCTTAGAAGAAAAGTAAGTTGTGTTGTCCTCAGGGAAAACCACTGCTGTCTTTTTCTGAGGACTGCTTGTGCCATTACAATCTGGAGTAGGGAACTGGATTCAGTGAGCATGTGTTGTATGCCTGATCTCTTCCCCTACTTTGGAAAAGCTACCCAAATTTGGCTGAGCAATAAATGTCTATTAAAAAAAAATCCCCTCCTACATGATTCATGGAGACTTCTGACTCCAGAGCAGGGTTTGAGCAGTAAAGATGAAGCATGAGACCGTGTGCTGGAGAAGAAAACAAGATATTGAATAGCTGCTCATTAATCAAGTGCTGGGAACAGAGTGAGAGGGGTATGGCGGTAAAACATAGCAGGCAATTCTTACAATTAAAGGCTGTTTCAGGATGCAAATGTAGAGAGGGAGGTGGGGGAGTGAAGTGATATTACACAAGCAACCTTAATTTACACATGCCTTACTTCTGGAGTGCTCAACTTGGTAATTCTGCTGCTGCTCTATGGGCACAAGACTGTGGGGTTTTTTTTCCTATTGTACAGAGTGTTTTTGCTGCCTTTCAGTTCCCTGTACTTCTCTGGCTTTAAAAGATGTGGAATATTTGTGACTGCCTTGTGCTGCGATGATGTGATTGCAGAGCTCTTTTCAGCTCAGTGGAAGAAATGAAAGGTTGGGCTCACTGTGAGCAGTTGCTAAGAAAGCAAGCAAGCAAGCCTATTTTAAGCTGTTCCACAGAAGCACATACTGCCTTGATTGGTTATTGATTCCAGTTTCATTATGGAGAAAGCACATTTTTAGCCACAAACATGGGCAGCCACATGTTGAACTGCAAGTATGAAAACTGTAAGGCTCTGCTGCAGGCTGCACTGAGCCTAAGCATCCAAAAAGCTGAGGACCCAGGTTTCCCACTCTAGCAAATGGCACCAGTCTCTTGAGAAAAGTTTTCTTGGCTCCTTCAGCTACATTGAGCTTTGGATTCAATTCAGTTAGGAGTCGGTTGTGACTTGGATCTTGCAGGCTGTCCCTAGACTGGCAGATGAAACAAAGCCTCAGACTGTTTTGAGCATTGGAGCGTGACTGTCTATTCTGCAAAACTCTTGGACTGGCCCAGGGAGTGGTGGAGTCTGCATGAATTACTGCCCTCCCCAGCAGTGCCGAGACGTGCGAGCCTTTAAGAAGGTGCTACAGGCCCTTCTGTGCAGGATGGCTTTGGTGTCAGACAGTGTGCATGGGCATGTTCAGTGTTCTAGGAAGTGGTAGGTACACTCAGATGAAGAAAGGACTCTGTGTATATGTGTAAACATGGACAGCCATACTTCCCAGAAGTACACAGCGGGGTAATGCCTTACAAATCTGTGTAGATTCCAGCAGGCGTATGAAGGGAGCAAATTTGTAGATGCTGCCTCGGAGTGCATGGAAAGAAGAAGTATTGGGGCTGCTTTTACCCCAGCTAAGCCAAAGTGGAGGTTTGTGGCAATTCAGCATTAGCCAAAGGCAGGAAGAATTCGGGCACGGAACAGGAACAAGCCTGCAGACACTGGGCTTTTGATATACCCTTTCTTCAGAGCTGTGCCAGTTCAGTCATTAGTTGAGAATAAATAACAACAAAGTACCTCCCCGAATCAATGTTTGTAGGAACAGAGCCCAAGGTCAGGCACATTTAAAAAGGACACTTTTTCCCCTGAAGAAAGCCAGAGTCTGCGAAAATGAAAGACTTGGAGACTGTTAGCTATTTCCTCAAGGCTTTTCTCATGCAAGTTAACGTGTGCTTTGCCTGGATGGAAGTGGGTATTTCTTTTTTTTTTCCCCAGAAGTATTGGAGATATCTTATTTTCCTTAGAAGGAAGGTTCCAGACCCTGCAAACTTTCTCAGTTTCATGGCCCGAAATAACTGAAATGTGGTCACTTGTGTTGGCTGCAAAAGTCATCTGTTTGGGCCTGTTTTCAGACGATGTTTGAGACAGACACCCCACAACAATGAGAGAAGAGAAGGGAGTCCTCTCAGTGCCTGTTGGCACTGGACTGCTACTGAGACAGTTGCTTCTGAAATTCCTATGCTGACCTGTGGATATAAATGATTATCCATCCAAATTCTGATAATCCATTTGTCATCAGCAAGACTCTGGCCAAAGTCTGCAGTGACAGTTGTCTGGCCTGAAGACTCAGGTTTTCCTTTTGAGGTTGGCAGGTTACTGCTAGAAATTTTTCCTATTTAGGGCTGGGTTATGGTCTAAATGCACATCTTGATTCATATTTCACCAGTGTAAACCAGCCCCATCTCTCATTAAAGTTTCCTTAATATTTGATCAGTTGATCAATCTTCCTCTTTGGTTCAATGAATATTTAATCATGTATATAAAATCAAACTACTTCAAAATGTGAGATTTGGAGCCATTCTCCTCAGCCACAGCACACAGCTCTGTAATGACCAATGGAGGTATCAGAGGCATGTCAGGTCTCTGCTCTGACTCAACTCAGAAATTTGAGCCTGGACTTCTCCCACACTCTTTGTAGGATCCCAAGCAAAGGAAGATCTTTTCTTGGTCTAGTCTTGTGGTTTCAGTCCAACCAGCTGCATTTTGATGACTGTCCCTATATTTCTCAGTCAGGACTTGAACCTGGCCTCCCAGGTGACAGGCTAATTTGGACCCCTGTTTTTCAGTGCTGTTCCCCAGGATAGTAGATTTGGTTTGGAGAGAGTTGGTTGAAGTGACTGAAGCAGAGCTAGGAGCTGAGAAGTACTGCTGGATTCCAGGACCTCTGCTCTTTCCTAGTCCTTGGAAGGGCAAGGAATGTACTTGGCATGCTCAGCTCCCCTCAGGCCTGGTTATGGGGGTAGCATGATTTCTGGTCTGAGGACTGAGAATTCTCTAGGAGCAATGGAGGAAGGCAGATGAGGATGCTCTAGGCAGATAAGGAAGAGCAGGGGATTGCAGTGCAAACATGGACATGGGGGCTTTTTTCTTGGTGTCTGGCCTTGGTACTGTGTTAGTTAATTCTACACTCAAACACATCTGTGTTCTGGGGTCCTCTTTCCCTAGAAGAAGTAAGGATAGATTTTATATCAGGAATATGATGCCGTTTAGTAACGAGATGGAACAACTTGCTTGCACCATGCTGATCACCATAAATAAAGGAATTCAGACCATTGTTTTTGTTTTGAATTTACCATAACTCTGACTTCTAGAAATAAATGCTTCATTTTTTGATACACTTTGAATAAGGTGCTCAAAATGAGGAAAACAGGATCAAATTTAACATCTCATGTTTCTCAATACTTCCCTAGCAGAAAATAAATTTCCAAAAGTAAGCCAAGACCACATCAAAATCATATCAAACAATATCCATTTCTGCTTAATGAGGCATCTTTGTATAGATCAGTTAGCACAAACACTTATTCATTCATCCTTTCACTAACCACTCAACCAGAAAAATATAACTGACGTATAAATGGTGCAGGAAGAGAGACAGGCAGGTTAGCCAGGCTGGAGATAGGGCAAGTAATTTCACAGTGTAACAGGAAGGCTCTCAAACACCCTATGAATTAATTGAGGCTGAACTAGAAGACATGGGTTTTGCTAAGGTTAATAACAGCTGACAGCTTGACCTATTCCTTCAGTTTACTGTACCAACATCAGTCCCAGGCTCTGCTTGTCTTCTCTCTCTGTCTAAAGATGATGATGAGAGAGTTGAGTGCCCCTGGGTAAGAATCAGGGGAGAATTGCCAACAAGGCAGGTATCCTGGTGGGAGTCTCTTACAGACCACCCGACAAGCGTGAAAAGGCAGGTGAAATATTCTGTAAGCAGGGGGGAGAAGTCTCACAATCTCCATCCCTTGTTCTTGTGGAGGACTTCAACTTATCAGACACCTGCTGGAAATACAGCACAGCAGACAGAAAACAGTCCAGGAGGTTCCTGGAGTACGTGGAAGATAACTTGTTGACAGAGCTGGTGAGGGAGCCAGCAAGGAGAGGTGTCCCACTGGACCTGCTCTTTGTGAACTGAGAAGGGCTGGCGGGTGGTGTGATGGTCACTGTGAGGCAGCCTGGGAAACAGTGACCATGAAATGACACAGGTTTTGGTTCTTGGGAAAGTAAGGAAGGCGGTCAGCAGAATGGCAGCCCTGGACTTCTGGAGGGCTGACTTTGGCCTGTTTAGGATACTGGTTGAGAGAGTCCCTTGGGAGGCAGTCCTGAAGGGAAAAGGGGTCCAGGAAGGCTGGACATTCTTCAAGAAGAAAATATTAAAAGTGCAGGAGCAGGTTGTCCCTGTATGCTGAAAGATACTCATCTCAATGGGGAAGAAGCTTGGATGAAAAGAGAGCTTTGGCTGAAACTCAGGAAAAAATGGGGAGTTTATGACCTTTGGAAGAAGGTCAGGAGGACCAGACCTTCAAGAGGACTAGAAGGCTGTTGTGAGGGTATGCAGGAGAAAATTAGAAGGGCTAAAGACCATCTGGAACTTAATCTTGCTACTGACATAAAAGCAATAAAAATGTTCCTATCAATTCATCAACACAAGGAGAGCTAAGGAGAATCTCCATCCTCGTGGAGGACGGCTCATGGCTTGGACAGGTGCGCTGTTTGCTGGGTAAAAAACTGGTTGGATAATGGGATCCAGAGAGTAGTGGATAGAGTTAAATGCAGCTCGTGGCTGGTCACAAGTGGTGTCCCCAGGGCTCAGTTTTGGAGCCAATCCTGTGTCAACAACCTGGGTGAGAGGATTGAGTGCACCCTCAGTCAATTTGCGCAAGACGTCAAGTTGTGTGAGAGTGTTGATCTTCTGGAGGGTAGGAATGTGGAGGCAGACAGGCACACCAAACCTCTCCCCTGGAGAGATGTGCCTTGAGGAAGACTCTGCAGAGGGATTTGGGTGAGCTGGATCGATGGGCCAAGGCCATTTGTATGAAGTACAACAAGGTGAAGTGCCAGGTCCTGCCTGTGTGTCACAACAACCCCAGGCAGCGCTACAGGTTGGGGACAGAGTGGCTGGAAGGCTGCCCTTTAGAAAAGGACCTGGGGGTGCTGGTCAACAGCAGCTGAACATGAGCCAGCTGTGCCCAGGTGGCCAAGAGGGCCAATGGCATCCTGGCCTGTATCAGCAACAGTGTGAACAGCAGGACCAGGGCAGGGATTGCCCACTGTACTCGGCACCGGTGAGGCCACACCTCGACCCTGTGTCCAGTTCTGGGCCCCTCAACACAAAAAAGACATTGAGATGTTGGAGCAAGTCCAGAGAAGGGCTGGAGCAGATGTCTTATGAGAAGCAGTTGAGGAAGCTGGGATTGTTTAGCCTGGAGAAAAGGAGGCTTATGAGGGACCTTATCACTCTCTATGACTATCTGAGGTTGTAGAAAAGGAGGGATTTGGTCTCTTCCCTCAAGTAACAAGTGCTAGAAGAGGTAACAGCTTCCAGGTGTGTCAGGCAAGATTTAGATTGGAATTAGGAATATTGGACTTGGATGTTAGGAAAAATTATTCACTTGAGAGGGTTATCAAACATTGGAGAAGCTGTGCAAGGAAGTGGTGGAGTCCCCATCCTTGGAAGTTTTAAAGGACATGTAAGATGTGGTGCTTAGCGACATGGTTATTGGTGGCCTTGGGAGTGTTGGGTTAATGGTTGAGCTCGATGGTACTTTCCAAACATTTCCAACCTAAATGATTCTATGATTCTGAATATCCAGTGCTGGATTTAGCCTCTGTACAGAGTTGGGAAGTACCAACATTTGAATGTTGCTGCCCAGCCCTGGTCCCCGCTGCTGGGTGTACCCAGGCACACAGCTGGGACATCTCCACCTGGTTCCTCAGGGTCCCTCACCCATGCTGTTGGAAGCACAAGGCTCATGCTCATGGTGGAGCTAATGGGGCGTGAGTGAATATTGAGGTTTGTCATGTGGATATTATAGCTTGTGAGTATGTTTGCCAGCTGCTTCTATGACCTGCAGTTAGACTCTGTCTACAGGGGTCCATTAGGAGACTTTTCATGCTGTATTTATTCTTGGGGAAAAGACATTGAAACCACATGACCCGAAACAGACTAGCAAATCTGAAAACTATAGAGTAAATTACCACAGGGAAAAGGCACTCTCTGCTCAGTGCCTGCCTGGTAATGATGCTTTCTTGCTCTTCTGTTTGTTCTAACCTAGTGTTTCTTTGCAGGCAGCATAAGGTCAGTGGCAAAAGTACATCTTACAAGAACCAATTGGCTTCAGATGTGGATTTCACAGTTGTTATCACTGTCTGTTATCACCGTGCAGCTTAATAAGGCACAAGCCAGAGCATCTTGAAGTCTCAGGTGATTTGTGTTTGCAATGCATTTTGAAGGCCATATCTTGAGCTCTGGGTGAGAGTTGAAGGCACACACCAGCACTGCCAGGTAGAACCTGAAAAGTGATCCTTATGATTGCTGTCTCTGTAGGAGCTACCAGACTGTCAGAGTGGAGAGGAAAGGATAGGAAGGTACAGGCTGAGGGCAGCACTCATACGGACACCATTCCTCTTCAATGGCAGGGTTGGGTCTCTTTATCTAGGACAGTATGTGCACCAAGTTAGCCATGCAGAAGAACCAGACCTCCAAAGCTGAGGCAGAAATAAGGATTTTGTTGTGAAACAGACCTAAGCATAGTCGTGTGTGGCTGGTAATACGTGGAAGACGCTGATGCTGGGAATCCCGTCTATCTGGGTTGTAGTTTCCAAGACACAGTTGCAGTTAAAATGTTCAGCAGTGGTATTGCAAAGGTGTGGAAGGCTTAGGTACTATGTGTAGGATTCATTGTGCCACTCATTGGCAATCCAATGAGTCTGAGGTTCTCCTTACCACGCATGGAAAGCAAGGTTCATTTAGCTGAGCTTACCTTAGGATGTGATGGCTTTCTCTATGGAAGTACCTCTTTCCCCTTCTCAATTAGAAAAAGATCCTGGAAACGACTTGCTCTGACCTGTACATGTTTCCTATAAATGTCTAAGTGGGACCAGATGGTTCCTACCACCCATGTAGAAAAGAGACCACCAATTTGAGCTACAAATAGGAGCAATGGATGCTGGTCCTTGGCTTGTTCTGTTGATCCTGCCATGGAGCTGGTCTTGGCTTTCCAAATTGTAGCAGAAGTGCAACTGGCAACAACTCAGTGATTTTTCTTTATTACTTTACACCAGGTTGTGCTAAGCAAAAACTGCTGATATTAAGGGATATTTTGGGTGCCTTGTACAGGTATTTTTTACTCTTGAAGACTGGTAGGCAGAAGTTTAATCCCTCTCCTAGAATGACTTGCTTCCTCTATTGTGTACAAAATTGAGTTGGCTTGCTTCTGTTTTGAGTCTGCACAATGTTAGAATACAAGGGCAGCAGTACAGATCTCTGTGCTTTTGCTGTCCTGCCTCCTTTCCTATTAGTTTCAGCACTATTTCAGCTCCATGCTTGTGCCTGCATACTCACTCTGATCTGGGATCCCTGCCAGCTGCTACAGCCATGTCCTAGTGCCAGCTGGGATGTGTAGGTGCTGCAGTGATAGGATGACGCTCATAGTACTGGACATTTATTTTTGACATTTTGCAGAAGATGAAAGCAACTGTGAGCTCTCAGCCTCTTCAGGAGCATGCTGTTAATGGGCTTACTCCCAAAGGCAAAGATCTTTGCCATCTCCCATTTTCTTGGATTTCGAGATCTCATGGATTTCCGTGAGATGTGTGGGCATTTGGCACTTCAGAGTAGCAAGCTCTGTTCCTGCCAAAGCAGATATTTGCTGGCACATGCTGTGCCCACATGGGAAGAACTGCTTCCAGAAATCATGCTATTAGAAGCCTTAACGCTATGCTGGGAGTTCCTGCGACTGGATCAGGCTTTGCATTTATTTATGGGCTAGAAGAATAGTTGATTTTAGTCAAACCCTCTACGAGCATGAAGAAAAACAAAGCTGAACATCTCTTCCCAATGTTGCCAACTGGTCCTATTGTACAGTGGTTTTGTCAGCAAGTTATTTAAGATCTTAATCCCTTTCAGCTATTCTGGGGAACTCTGAGGTAGAGTGAGACTGGAAAGAGAAGTGATTTTCATTTGGATTTTCTTTTTTATTTTCTCTGGTGCTGTAAGAGGCAATGAAGATGAAGAGGCAATGTCATTTCACAATGTGTACTCCATTCACAGCTACCTGCTTAAAATGTGGAAGGTGGAGGAGTAAGAAGAAAAGACTCCTTTAAATCTGTAGGGGAACTCTAGTGCCTGTGAGGGCTATTTAAAGAAGTAAAACCACTTTATCTTGTTAATCTATTTCTGCATTGTAACTTATGCTGCCATTCACACAGTGTCAGAAAGCTATTGTAAACCCTTGTATAAACCCACCCTGTAGACTTGAGGGGCTCAAGTCCATGGCTCTGCCAGCCCTAGAATATTGGTGATAGGATAATAGCAGGTTTCGCTCTTAAAAGTTTTTTTGGAGGGGTTAATGCACAAGAGGAAGAATGTTAATGATTCCCAGCAGACCACCTACTTAGCTGCTAGCAGTAGGCAATCTCTCATGTGTGCATCCTGGTAGAGGTGAGTTCTGAAAAGAGATGTGGAATATAAGCTAGGAGCTTTTGCAAATGATTTTTGCAAGGCACTCCATGAAATGCTACATCAGTGAGCTATCTGAGAAGAAAGCCCAGGCTGGGAAATTGCTTCAGAGCGGCAGCTGGAGGAAGGCTACCATTTATTTGGGCATTGCCACTCACGAGAAGGAAAGCCAGTTGGACAGTTCAGGAGGATAATGTGCTGGGAGCAACAAGGGAATAGACAGAATAATGACATAAAGGAAAGATGCTTGAGGACAGGCTTTGTCTCAGCTAACACTAAATACTTAGTCATTTAGGCTCTCTTTGTGGTCAGCAGAGCATGGCACTTTGAAGCCATGATTCATCTGACCCATTTTGGGCACTACCCTACCTAGGATGAGGTGAATTGCACTTTATCCATGCCTATTTCTTCCTCTTGGTACTGAGAGAGCTTCAGGCACATAGCCTGGATACAGACATCTGTATTTTAGACACGTCAGAGGAGGTGAGACAAATCCTCCCTTGCATGTGGAGTGGGACTGTGAGAGAGGACATGGATGGCCACATGGCACCCTGTTAATCTGGGACAGCATCCAGTCACCCTCTGCTCTTGTCTTCAGGAGAAGTGAGAACCAGAACGAGAGAGGATGGAAACCAAAAAAGGAAGAAAGAGGAAAGAGAACGGGGAGCTCCATTTCAGCCATGTTGTTTCAGCTCTCATTTAATGCGCCTGCAAGGAACATGAGAGATGTAGGCTGAGGAGAATAACACAGTAAATTAGAAATGGGAAAATGTGTGTTACAAGTTTCGCTAAGATGTGAGCTTCTTCACGAACAACCAACATTGTTATAACTATCAACTAAAAAAGGAACAGTGACATTTTATTATTATAATTTTGATCTAGAATTGCATTCCAAAATCTTTATGGACTATCTTAAACTCACTGAAATGTATATTTTGCACTGAAAATCAGGTTTTGCGTGAGTGGAAAAAAAGAAAGCTTTTGTGATGACTGCAGCACAAATTTCTGTGAATGGCTCTTTAAGCTGCATTGCCAGAAATGTCATGAATCTGCTCTGAACTCCAAGGAAGGGAAGTGGTTTGAAATTCCTAACGCTGCTCTTTCAGCCAGAATAGCCATTTTGGGTGTACTTTACATGAAGCATGGCTTCGGGGCTTGATATGTCTTCATGCTGGGCCCTGTACTGTGCCAAGGAACTTCTCAGTGTTTAACAAATAATAATAGATATAAGCTGTGTAAGCATATGCGAATCTTCATGTTATAATTTCACGTGTAGAAAAATGATCTCATAGGCATGTAGGAAATAGAGCAGATGGTAAAATGTGTGTTGGACTACACTCAGGCTGGAGACTAAGTCTCCTAGACAATAAAAGCACAAACACTGGATGGTCCCCTCCAGCCATGCACACGAAGTACTGCCTTGTGAACTGAGATAGGGGAGTGCAGATCAAAACAGATTAAGAGGCCACCTTTGATCTGTTGTTTTCTCCTATTACTGCAAGTTGCAGCTCTGTGATCTGTCATTCCCTGTGTGGCTATTCAAAGGTCTGTGTGCATGGACAGCCCTCAGCTGGGTTCCTGGGAAATGAGTACCCAGCTGCATTATTCCAGTTTTGAACATGTGCAATTCCACCCATTTCAGAGGTATTTCACCTGCAGTGAAACTGTCTCACTAAGGTGGTTCTTGATGAAGTCTTGTAGCTTAACCCTGCTTTTTTCTCCAGAGATCCAGAGATCATGCTTGGTGGAGATAGATGAATCCTAGTCCACACTCCTGTTTCAAGGCATTAGTTTCTCAGACTAGGGCCAAGCTGCAGCCCTGAGCAATAAGAAGGGAAGCTGGGAAAATCGGGAATAACCATGAACTGGCTGAGTTCAAAATTTCTGCTGGAAGAGGAAAACTGAGAAATGGGGCCATGCCAGATTGCAAGGAAGTTTTCCTCTGTATACCAGCAAAACAGATACCAGCAGAGCATCGTAAAAGCAAACCATAGCAAACAAAGCCTCTTCCCAACATATTTCTCACCAGAAAGTTTGTAGGTAAACAAAAGCTGCACATGCCAGGTCTATTGTAAGAGTAAACTGAGCTGGAAAATTTCTTCAATTATATCAGTGTAAACATTCTGACTGCAGATCTGGCCAGTTAGTAGCCCCTGATTGATGTACAATATTAGATTCCTGCCTGTGTCAGAAGAAAAAATATCTTTTGCTGTCATGTCAGGTTTTTTTTTTTCCTTTCTCTTTGCTACAGGATGCCTGATGGGCTATTCTGGAATGTTACATACAAATCATCACAGTGCTCTATTGGACAAGCTTCTCTACATTGGGCAGATCATGTGCTTCAGAGACCAAATCAGCTCACATCTATCCACTGGCAACTTCCATTCAATGGCACTGGCTTTGACACAGCTATCCAGGATTTCATGGCAGAATGCAGGAAAGTTTTACCACAAAATTGGAGGAAATATGGATTTGAAAATGGAAGGACAGGCAGTGAAAATTTTGTATCGGGATGCTGAGATATCAATGCTGAGATTAATTGGAGTAATAAGGTCTATGATTTGGGTTTGGGGGTTTTTTTGTTTGTTTGTGTTTCTTTGCTGGGCTTTGTTTGTTTGTATTTTCTTTTTGTTTTGGTTTGTTTGTTTTGTTTTGTTTTGTTTTTATGAACAGTTAATTTGTTAGTAGGCTAATAACTTAGTTCAAAGCACTGAACCCTGGAAGACAGTGTCTAGATCCTGTCTTTTCCATTCACCTTAGTGTATATCTTAAGGAAATGCCTTTGCACCTCTCTTCTCAAAAGTAATCCAGAGCTAAGTGTGTCTGCTTACACGATTATTTATTCATTCAGACCACAACTGGCACCCAGAGTCCATGGGAGAGCACTGGAGTTAGAAATTGCAACCTGCTTTGAAGTAAGCCACCCAGAGGTTTTAACTGGTGGAGGTCAGTGGGAGATAGGGGCAGAGAGAGGAGGTGGGAGGTGCTGTCTTGAGAAGAAACTGTGTTTGTGATCTCTATATCTCAAGCTGCCTTCTTGACAACTGGAGGGGGATTTTCCTAGTAGAAAACCTGTGAGCTATATGAGGAGGGTAATCCACTTGACCCTTGCCCCCTACTAAGCCTTTAAGTCATCACAACATTTCATTTCTTACCAGCTGCAGGACCACTTCTTGGGATTCATTTTGATTGCAATGCAAAACCAGCACTGTTTAGCCAGGAGGGAGACCAGAGCAGGGGTGTTGGAGCAGGGTACGTGAGTGGGGACATAGCAATCATATTTGAAGAGGGTGAGAGCTGGTGGCAGCAAGGAAGATAAACAGGGTGTGTTTGTGCAAGTGACCTTATTTATTTCAGCATCCTGAGGAGGGACCAAATGTACTGCATTGGAGGAAGTCAGTCCACACACATATGGGAGCAGGTCCAGCACTACGTGGCTGGCACAAGCCCAGGCGCTGCTTTGCAGGGTGACAGCTTGGGGTTCTCAGGGCAGCTGCTGTGCTCAGCACTGGCTTTGAGAGCTCTTTGCATTGCAGGCTGTGCTGAAATGGGCAGGGTGGTTATTCAGAGCTGGAAGAGTGTTCTGCTCTGGCACTCCCAGCCCTGAGGTGGGCACCTCAGGGTGGGGGAGGACCCAGAGCCCCCATGGCACTGAACAGACCCCCGTGAGCAACTGATTCAAAATCATAATTTGTTACTTCAGCATTTGGCTGCTGAATGGCTCATGGACCAATCCTGACATTATTTCCTTTTAATACTGTATTTGTTATCCTCTGAATATTTTGGGTGGGTAATTATCCAGTGTGTACTGTGTATTGCAGAGCCCAGGAATATTTGCTTTGGCTTTTCTTCCTGGTTAGTTAGGGTGTGTGGTTTCTGGCCCAGATCTCATGGCATTGTTTCTGACTACGTAAATGAAATTTTTATACAAGAGAATAATGAATACAGACCAGAGAATAAGGCACATCCTGTGGCAATTTCACAAAGGCAGTTTTTTTTTGCTAAAACCCATAAGGGGCTCAGCAGTTGTGATTATTTACACATGTACTTAATGGCTGTCCACATATGACTGATACAGGATAACAGACACCTAGTAACCAGAGACAGCTGCATTTGGTGGGTGCTTTGAATCATCCCTGGTTTTGTCTGTTTTCTTTCCCTCTCCTCTTTCCTGTTTGACTATAGAGGCGCTTCTAAAGATGAGGAAGAAAACTTTCATTTAAAACCGCATGAAACCAAAGGCTGGGTGTAACCAGCTTCAAATCCAGACAAGAGCCAGCATGTAACTTCATGTGTTAACGTTTTCGTCGTTCAGCATATCATATGGATGGGGTGGCATTTTAAAACACACAGAGGATTGCTGCCACACGTGCAGTAAAGTGTGCACACACATGCACACCCCTTGGTGTACACAGACTTTGCACTGCACTCAGTTTGGCTGTGGTGCCAGCAGCAGCCCAGCTGTGGTGAAGAAAGCTCAGCCTGAATGTTCCCTCAGCTCACCATGAAAATTCTGTGCTCTGTGCCGAGACCCACTTTGCCACAGCTGAAATGGCTGTGAAAACTGGCTGTTTCAAAGAGTTTATCTGCACTAGGTGTCAGTGAGAGTGATTATTCTACTCCATGCAAAAACTAAGAGTTTGCTTTTTCTGAATCTTTGAATGTGGTCTTGTGGCTATGTTAATACACACATGACTTCAGGATATTGAAACTTCAGTATCAAGTGTCAGAAATGTATGTCCAAACCCCAAGTGTGATCCTGGTACTCAGACAGCAGCTGTTGCTAGAGTTTAATCTATCGCTTCTCATCCCACAAACAAATGGCAAATGTTCCTGAGGGTCTTTTAAAAATAAAAGAGATCAAATATAAGAAAAAAATATTTTGAATGGGTCTAGAAAACAGTCTTGGTAAAGCACTGGAAACCACAAATTCCACTGACATGGGATTTTATTATTTACAGGCACTTTTGTTTACTGTCTGTGCAGGTCCAGGCCTTGCCTTGGGTACGCAGCGGGGACTTGCTGCAAGAGGATATGAGTGGAGATGAGGAGGTAGAGATGGATGTTCTTTGCAAATTACCAAACCCACTGATTGTGAGAGAATGGAAAACCTTTGCCTGACAAAGAGGGTCCCGTGGGGTTTGAAGGCAAGGCTTGCCTGTCATCCATGCACCAAGGGAGCTCTGATAGGAGAATATCTTGTGCCACGATGCCATCTAAGCTTGGGAAGCAATACAAGCCAGCAGGGGTGATGCCTTCACTAGCTGCCTTGTCAGCCACAATGCTCCCTTTCCATCACTGCACCCCATTCCTGAGCTTAGGATCAATGCTGGTGTGATCCCCCCCATCACAGGCTGACAGTTGCTCAAAAATTCTTGCTCTGAATTGAACGGATGAACGGGTGGTTTCACGGTGGGTTGAAAATACAGCCCCGTCCTCAGTGTAACCTTTAATCTTGATTAAAAAGCTTCCAGGGCCAGGCAGCCTGGGCTGCATCCTTTGTTCAATTCTGGCAATGGCTCTTGCATTCCCTAATCCCTGTTAATATCACTGCTTGTCAAAGAAGATTTGTGCCTTTCCTGGAAGATGGACGCCTATTTTGTACCAGCCGGGGGAGAAGGAGATGCCTCATCAGCTGGTGCTGGGAACAGCGAGTAGCAGACAAGAAAGGCATCCTGTTTTCTGGGGAGGAGTGGGAGGTGGGCAAGCATCTGGCTCTGACTATTAACTCTGGCTGCTAGCACTGCTCCTGTGTATTCAGGATGCAACACAGTCCTGTATTTTAACTATGCACAACCCATGAACCTCTCCTGGCAGTGTTTGTGGCCAAGGTACCAACAGAGTATCCTGGCCAAACTGTGGGACAGATTATGCTCTGCTGACCTATATTCCCCTAAAGTCATTTTCAATTAGTGTAGTAGTTAGTCCCCCTTTGTGCACCAATAAATTTCTCTCTGCCATAATGTTGAGCTGAGACTTCAGCAGCCATGCTCTCTTAGGGGCATTTTGCTGGTTTTTCCAAGCAGACAGAGAAAAGGTCTGGACACCCACTGCTGCTCAAGCAGCAGTCTCTGTTGCTAAGCCTGAGCCCAGACCATAGTTCTTCTCAGCCTGGTCAACTCATGTCTCAACTCCCTATTGGGGGTCCTTCCTGGCATGTGGAAGACCTTCTCTGGCTCAGTCATGGCAGGAATTTGGTACCACATCCCAGGAGAGGGTCTCAGCTTCTCTGTTATCAGGATGCCTTTGGTGTGGGGCTTTTTTCTCTCTTCTGCCATTAGCTGCTTCTTTTGCTGCAGGCATGAGGACACTGCAGCCTGATGCCAGGCACTGGTAGAAGGAATTACACCATGGCTCTGGCTGGTCGCCTGCCAGGGTGACCAAGCTGGCACATGTGGGTTCCCTGGAGGGTTGGGGTTTCTTCTGGCCCAGAAGAAGCACTGGTCACCTGGCCTCTATTGCTGTGTAGTGCATCCTGCATCACCAGGCCAGCTTCAGAATAGCCACACCATCATTGCTCTGCATTCCTGCCCAGGCCCAGCCTCACCAGCAAACCACAGCCAGGTCAGATGCAAAGGCAGCTGTGGCTTACAATGGCACTAAGGAGAAGGATGCTCTGGGATACGTGCTCCAAGTGCTCCCAGGGCAGTGTGTCTCCCGCTCAGCGCAGGCAGGCTCCTGCTGTCAGCTGGTGACAGCTCAGCAAGGTGGCTTTTGCCATCTGGAATTGGCAGCAACTTCTGCTACAATCTCCATTAGGTGGCTCAGGGAGTGTGGCCAGGGCTACAAAATGTGAGAAAGGGACCCCAAAGGCCACTTGGTCTGTTCCCCTTGGCAAGGCAGGATTACATGTGTCAGTGCATTTAGAGAGTCCTCCTCGGGAATCGCTTCTGTCACTATCCCTTTCCTGGCTGCTGCCCACGCAACAGCTGAGAGGCAGCTAATATAATTAGCAAGACTTAATAAGGGACAGTGCTGTTGGCCAGTGCCTTTGGTGGAGCTGCTAAGCTCTGTTTTCATCAGGGCAGAACTCATTCTCTTATCAAACAGCTGCCTCAAAAACTGGATGAGATTTTATCCTTTGCTTTCAGGTTTAATACGGAAAGCTGTGATTCAGCTTTGTGCAGAAAGCTGTAATGTACATCAGGCTCCCAGAAAAGCTGACCCAGCTGGGATCTCCCCCACACAAGCAAAGTCCTGGGCATGAATACTGCCTTGGGCAGTAGTGGGACACAAGGACTATGATGGAAGAGTTTCTAAATCATTACTGTTGTTTATTCATAGACATTGAATATTTTTATGCTCAACAGTTTCTTTGGATCTCTGGTGTTAATGAATTGTATAAAATACATATATCATCCGCCTTCCTTTTCCATGAAAATGTGACATTTTCTTGCCTACAGATTTTGAATTTTGCCTTCTTGGTTGCACAGTATGAAAAAAAAAATACGGCCTGCATAATGAAAACCAGAAACCTCATGGCTTTAGATGTTCTTCAGTATGATGAATGGATATGAAAATTCATTTGTGTTGGAGCCATAGCATTTGATGACTGGAATTGTGCCTTATAATTGGTACACAAGCAGGCTAGCTGAAGACACAGCTTAAACTACACTCCAGGTGGGAAAAAAAAGCTGAAACTGTGCCATCAAAGGTAGTTGATAGTTCAAAGCAAAACTTTCTTGTTTTTACCTTTTCTCACTCGGTACTTGCTAGGATCTTGTGGTTTAACTCTAGTCAGAAACTAAGTCCCACACAGCCAGTCATTCACTCTCTCCCCACTGGGATAGGGAAGGGAATCAGAAGAGTCAGAGTGAGAGAGGTTGTGTGTTGAGATAAAGACAGTTTAACAGGCAAAGCAAAAGCCACATACAAGCAAAGAGGAACAAGGAGTCCGTTCACCAATTCCCATAATCAGGCAGGTGTTCAGCCATCCCCAGGAAAGCAGGGCTCCATCATGTGGAATGGTAACTTGGGAAGACAAACACCATTAGTTCAAATGTCCCTCCCTCTCTCCTTCCCCCAGTTCTACAGGCTGAGCATGATGCCATATGGTCTAGGATATTCCTTTGGTCAGCTGGGGTCAGCTGTCCCCACTGTGCCCTCTCACAGCTTCCTGTGCACCCCCAGCCCTCTTGTCTGTGTGGTGTGGTGTGTGGGAGGCAGAAAAGGCCCTGACTCAGTGTCAGCCCAGCTCACCTGTACCAAAACATCTCTGTGTTATCAACATTGTTTTGGTCACAAATCCACACCATAGCCCCACAGCAGCTGCTGGAAGAAAATTAACTATCCCATCCAAAACCAACACAGACCTTTCTACAGGTTGTTTTCCTAGAAGTACTGTTGGAAGACTTTTGCTCCTAAAGGAACAAGGCTGGAGAAAAGCAACTGCAGCCTGTTACCTCAGCATACCTGCAATGCAGCTGGTATTTCTCAAATCTCATCCAATACTCTTAGTTTTTCTTCAAGGTGGCTTTAAATTACCTGTTTAAATTTTATTTAAATTACCACATTGTTTAAATCTAATTTATGGGAGCCAAAGGCTTGTCTAAGCAATCACTGTCACCTCTCCTTCCTGATGCCTAAATACATAATGCTACTTCATGAGATAAAGTCTCCAGTATCCATGCTGACCCAAGGTGTTCCTGACACATAATACCTGTCCTTACCCTGTCCCATGCAGTGGCACTGCACTCCCCCAGCTCCCTGGCACACTTTGCACAACACCGAATTGAATTGAGGAACTGATCTGGCTTTAGGAACATCTGCCAAAACCCTTCCCCCTCATCCTGTTTTTTAATCTGGACCAATGCTCCAGTCTGGCCCTGGTGTTAATAGAGCTGACAGGGAAAAAATCCCTGGAGGATGAGGGGTGAAAAGGTGAGAGAGTAAGAAAAATCTTTATCTCATCCTGTTGCTGTAGTCTCTGTCCCATGAGCTGTCTGCTGTCAGACACCACACTGGGAGAGGTCACCCCAAACCTTTCAACTTTATTGAGTCCCTGCTTCAGTGGAAGTGATCTCAGGAGAATCTCTGTCAGGCCATGATTACTGGGGGGATGTCAGGCAGTGGTAAGGAAGATGTGGTGAGTGCTCAGGAAAGAATGAAGGAAGTGTTGGAAGAGATAGTATTTTAAATGAGAAAACCAGTGGGAACTGTCTAAACACCTGCCTTTTCAGTAGATGCACCTGTGTGATAAAGAAAGTGCAAGCCATTCAGAGAAGGGTGATCAGTGTAGGCTCTGTTGTGCTGTCAGGCACAGTGTCACAGGTGCATCAGCTGATGGGAAGAAGACTTGCTTGGGTTTTTTTTCCTTCAACAAACTGTAATTTTATGTATATACATATGTATTAATACAGGCCAAGCCAAATGTGGCCACAAACACCCATTTCACATGCTCTCTGCCAAGAAATCCACCCTGAGCTGCACATGAAGCCTTGCCCCTAGGAATTCTCACTGTACAGACAAGCAGTTTACAGCCCACGAACCCAAACCATCAGCAGACGCCATTGTTATTGCCCTCAATGTTTGTCTGCATCCCAAGGGTATATAAACTTCACTTTCCATCCCCACGCCTGTTTTAAATAGTAATAGGTCATCCCAGAAACATGTTTACTTCCTTGTCATTTTTGGACTTAAGTATAGAGCAGCCCAAATTGCTTGAGACTTAAAATTTTCTAATTAACCAGTGGGAAAGAGTGGAACAATGTACAAAGTACAGTGCACAGCTAAACCAAATGATCACCCTTGAGCTTAAGCGTGAGAATGCGGATACCCAGCATTGCCACCCACAAGACTTTTTTTTCTTTCTTTCTCCATTTGTGCAGGCTTTAAGAACTTCTGGTGATTGGGATTTCTTGTGGAAGTTCAGATGTTTTCCTTTACGTAGGCGTAACTTCATTGCACCGTGATGGTTGTTTTTGGGATAAACTTCTAGAAGGAGAGTGAGGAAGGAGAGGGCTTTGCTTGTCTTAGGCAAGGGGAGCATCATTAAAGTCAGGCAGAGAAATAGAAGGCTACTAATTAATTGGAGGAATTTATCCTGCTTAGAAATACTAGCAAAAATGCAGCTCATGGCTTTATCTGAGCCTTGGACTCTTTTCTGCATTTTGTCCAAGTCTCATTTAGTCATTCATGACTCTTTGGTGATTTCAAACTCTTTAAAAATGTTCATTTAAGATAGTTTTGTCTGCTCTGATTATCCTGGACATCATTCCTCTACAAAGATGTTGCTGCATTGCTTCTGGTCAGTGGAGAGCTAAAACACCTGTGGTAAGGTGGGAACAGCATCCTGTGCAGGAGCCTCCAGCTGTTGCCCTTTGAGCAGAGTGGAGAGGGAAACCTTCTGGAGATGCATCCAGGACTCATGCAGTGGACAAACCTCCCAGTCACTGGCTGAATCCAATTTCTCTAGCTCACCAGTTGCTGAACAGGTACAGAAGCAAAGCTTGTCTTTGTGGGCAAGAATGACAGGGTGTCCCCAGAGTCCCACCTACACCACACAGAGCCTGCTCCTGCTGCTTTGGAGTGGGCTTGGCAGAGCCCCTGGGTCTGTCCTGAGTCATGGCTGGGGCGCTGTAGGTGTTACCATGCTGTAAAAGGAGACAGGTTTCTGACATATTACCTTTTATGTAGAGGCATCTGGAGGTTATTATTATTATTATTGTTGTTGTTGTTGTTGTTGTAATTAAAGAATATTGTGCTTTTAATTTATACAGTTCCTTCCTCAGCATTTTTTGATAAGAATAGATGATAACAGGCTGGTTATTGTGAATTATTAATAACATATTGTTTACTCACCATATGCCTAAGAGACAGAGCAGTGAGCAGGGCTGCTGTGTCCTAGGTGTCCCTCCCTGCCCTCACAACTGAGTGGATCATCTTTGATCTCTCTTTGCCTCCCAAGATTTCTCTTCAGTTTGGATTTATTGCTTACCATTCCCTTTGCCCCCATTCCTGGTTACCTTTGTGTTTGAGGGATTCTGGAGAAAGCAAAAACAGTTTGTTCTGCCTTCTCCCATACCTCTTGCATTTGCATGGAGTGGATGCTCTGGTCTGTTTTTAATTTCCATGATTCTACAGCGCTTTTGAGTCCAAGGTGCTAAATATAGATCTAACCCATAATAGCCAGTCTCTTTTTCATTTGTCTTATGATGTTATTTTCTGCTTTTATCATTTAAGCTTAATGGATTTACATTATTAGGAGTTCTCCAGTGTGTACAGTGTGGTTATGACCAAGACAAATGCCTCCAAAGTTTCCAGGAACATTTTTTCTGAATAAAAGCAATAAAAAGTGACTCTTCCTTGGCTCTACAGGGAGAGGATTGGTGCAGTGTAGGCACCTTCTGTCTCTCCTTTATACTGCAAACCTGTGTGTGCCCTCTGGGTAGGGGAAGCACTTCCAGCACACTGCCTAGAAAAATGACTCTCTGGAGAAAAATCATCAGACACCATGAGAAGTGCTGGCTCAGACACCTTGTGTTGGCAGACTCCTACCAAAATTAGTTCTGGATAAGCCAGTACATCTGTAGTCAGAACAAACTATTCCTTTTTCTTCCTATTCCTAACACAACCATGCCCAAAAAAAATACAAGTCAGGAAAATGTTTGGGGAAACTATTAAGGAGCATGAAGGGAAAAGAATATCCAGACAAATATGGAGCCATCTGAGACAAATATGAAGTCATGTGTAATAAACAGCTTGAATTTATAGGGGCTAAAGCAAGCCAAACACAAGTGATGGCTTTTTGGGGCTGAGCTGCCCTAGCAAGCCAAGGAAGGAATGTGGTGGATAGAAGAGTCCCACAGAGAGAGACACGAAGACCACTCAGGACAAATCTAGAGCCACACCTGTGCCTGTCCAAGCCTAACTGGTACCAGTGTCCTAAGCCAGCTGGAGAGGAGTGGGGTATAGAGGAGAATTGGTCACTTCACTTCATCTCTGTCCAAGCATCTTCCACCCCTGGCTGTACAAGAGGCATATGAGAGAGGACTTCTGTGTGATCAGGGGATCCATCCTTGATGAATTTGGTTGGGGTTAGGGTCTCTCTGTGCAACAGTCCAAGCAGCAGCTGTCAAGCAGCTCTCAAGACTCACCACATGGAAGACTAACCTCTCCAGGAGAAATAAAAGCTGGAACCTGTATGAACAGCTACCCTGGGCACAGTGAACTTCTCTTTACTTGGAGAAGCTCACCATGCTTAGCATGAATATTGCAGTGCTATCTGAAAAGGGGATGAGAAACACAGTAGCATGCCACAGATCTCAGTGTATGAATACTTTCTTGTTTTCAGGTGCTTCTCAAGGGAAACATGTACTGGTTTGGGGAAAGCTGTGTCTTCAGTTCCACCCTTGGTCAGGGTCCCTCCAGTCATTCACTTTGCACTACTAACAGTTCAGCTAGGGTTGTCTTTGGAAAGCAAGTTGGTTTCCTTTGAAATAACCTTCAGGTACAGCTATGAGCATAGTTCACCCCAGGCTTTGCTCCTAGTAGGCACTAGGATGAGAGACCAAGCCTGGCTAAGCCCTCCAGCATTAAACCAGCACTCTGTGCATCTTGAAATATGACATTATGTCCATAAGGCGTGCTCAATTGCAGCCAAAAAAGACTGCAAGGAAGCTATTTGGCATATTCACCCTCTAGTTTGCTGCTGGAAGCATTGCTTTTCATGGTGCTGTCCAGAAGACCAGAGGAGAAATCTGTTGCTGCTGGAAATGGCAGTAGTGCTGTAGGTCTTTGTTGCTGCCAGCAGAACAGATGGCCCGGGAGTGGTGCAGGGCTGACTGCTGCACCCATCCAGAAAGTGCGTTGTGCAAAGCAGGACCAAGCTGGTCCCCGCTGTAGCCTGGCAAAGGAAGAAAGGTATGATGTGTAGGAAGGGAGCAGGTGTTTACTTTGAGTGTGCCAATGACCATGTACCTCAGTGGGTGGGGAAGTTCAAATATCACGATTCCAGTTAATTTTTCCTAGCACGAAATGCCAGAGCATTGATGCACATGGCCAAAGGGTTGCTGCAACCTGGTGCAATAGATTTTTCTACATTGCTGCAGGCAGTCCTGGAACCAGTTAATGGTGTCTCTTCTGTTTCTGAAGTTTTGTGCTGTTCCTAGTATTGCAAAAATCAATCCTGCATATTCATAAAGCGATCATTTAAAATGCATTAAGAGCAATGCAGGGGCTGGAAATNAAAAAAAAAAGGAGACAGAAGGTGAGGTGAGAACATGGACAAGAAACAAAAATGGTGTGATGCCTCAGTGGCAGAGGGCAGACTGTCCTCCAGACCAGTGCTCTGAACTCAGTCCCCAGAGCCTGCAGGGGCAAGTGTGCCCAAGGCAGGGACTGAATGTTGTGCCCACCTCAGGTCTTCTATGAGCTCTCCGCTCGGCCAGGGCTTAAACCAGGCAGAGGCTGTGTGTGTCCTGGTAAACTGACAAAGGTCAGGGCATGAGCCTGGACACTGTCTCACATTCATTTATACTCTGTCCATTCAATTACGGACACAGTCCAGGTTGCATTCTTCCAGGCAATGCATCACCCTGGTTTGCAGATGGTTAACCCACTCCCAACACTGGTCTGGGCTGGAGAGGATGCAGCTTTGAGGAATACTTGAATCTGTCCTGTATCATCCCAACCACTAAAACCTGACTGACAAAGCCCTAAATCAGATCATCTTTTAGCTCCTCTTGACTTCTCTCCTCCTGGCTAGTAATGCCTCTTTTGAGGCCAACTGTGAATTATCTGCCAGAGGGAAGTTCTTAAAAAGCTTTATGCTGAAGTAGCCCACCTTATGTTCTCCATTAGGCAGGCTTTATTCCTCCCTAGTTCAGCGTTACACCAGCTGAAGTTGGATTAGACTTGTATTTCTTGGCTAAACAATGACTAAAGGAAGCATGATAACTATCTACAAGCATTTGATGGGTGTAAACTCCAGTGAGGAAGAGGAATTATTTAGTGTGGTTAAAGGACTTTCATGGCTAAGAGCAATTAGATTAAATTGCACAAGGCAAAACATAAACTGAATAGCCTTCTTAATGCTAGCAGGCTGCAAGGGCAGCTCCCAGGGGACGTGGTGGAAGCAGTGATGCCTGGGTCAGTTGAAACGTCACAGGGAGCAGAGGAGCATTTACATTATGGGCCTTGGAACACCATCCCTTAAACGGCGTGTCAAGTTTCCCTGCCGTGTCCACACCCACACTGCCCTGTGTCTACGTGAGCACACACCCAGATGAATAAGGAGGGAAGAAGGGCTCGGGGTGGTTCAGCCTCTGCCTGCAGCTGATTTGTCCCCTTCTTTTGGTGTAATATGTTGCCCTAAACAATAAGTTTTCATTCTGCTGACAGTGATTCTGATCTTGTGACTGTTAAGGGAGAGTTTATGCTTTCACTTTCCATATTAAGTCATGAGTAAGCTTTCCTTAGCATTTCAGCAGGATAGGGCTCCAGCTCCAGTTATCTTAAGCTTGCTAATAACCTTGGGTTATCACATACCTACAGGGATGCCATCAGCATTCCCTTCAGGTTACACCTCTTTCAGCTGGCAGGACGTGGTATAGGATGATCAACTCTGTACAAGAAGGGAACAAACAGGAGTGCATATTTCTTCTGAAAATATACTGGTGGCCCCTTATTCACTGCTGGGAAAAATGATCTGCCTCTCTTACATGTGAGAAGCAGTATGTCATAATCCCATCCTGCCCCTTTTCTCTGGAAACCAAACACAGAGCAGGTAATTCCATTCATCAGGAGATTCTGATGGAGATCGTGAACTGACCTGAGCTCTGACAATTAATGTCAGTGACTCAAGAACTGCTGTGTCTTCCAAAATCCTACAGACTCTCAGGGTAAAAGAAATAAGGGGATATGTGATGTTTGATGAGTCAGGATGCTTCACCCTGGCATAACTGTTTCTCTGCCTAATTACACAGACACAATAGCAAAGAAAATAGATAAGCCAGGTAAGGTTTATTGTGGATGTCCTGGTCGTCTAGGAGACAAGAACCTTATTTACCTGACATGACTTGTAAACAAACTACCCTGTTTTTAAAACAGCATATTGCTTCCAAATTGCAGGTAACCTGTTCTGAAAGAACGCCACTTAATGGGTTATCTTCTACTTTAATCAGGCACACTTGTTGACATATCTTTAAATCCCACTTAGCACAAGTGTGAGAAGCCTGCTGTTAAAAGCTGCAAGCAGAAAGCCAAGGAGGACACACACATCCTCCCATGACACTTGCAAAGAAGGCCCTAATCTGTTCATAAAAGGTCAGGAAGGGAGCAAGGAATTCAAAAGCCTTAAAAAACAGCCTGGACTGGCGTCTTGAATAGTGCGTCATCCCAAGTTTTCTTCTCCCAAGGGAGTAATTCTTCAGATGTTTTCACGTGCCCCTTGCTGGTGTCTCTCCATGTTTTTCTTCAGCAGCAATTTGCCTATTTCTGCATTTATTGAGCCTTCTTTTTTTAAACGGAGGCAGAGCTAATAGACATCTGTGCATATGGGAGAGACTGAAAGGGTTAACACCACCTCCCTTGTATGTCCACTGCCCAAATGCTAACACTACCTGGTTAGGAGTGCACATTATGGACCATGCAACAGAACAGGCATGGAAATGTTGCAGAGTCCCTGCTGTGCTGATACATTCTTCTTCCCAAATCTGGCTGGCTGCAGAGGACTCAGATAATAATATGTTTGGGTTTTTTTTTTTTTTTCACAGGCATGGAATACCAGTCCTGGTGTCTTCATTAAAAATAGCATGCTTGAGGATAGTTTCCAATCCTGGCTGAGATTTTTTTTTTCATATAAGAGGCTGGCAGGTGTTCATGCTTGTGGTGATGTTCAGAAAAGATGAATTCTCCTTCTCATGTACCTGCTATATTTTCAGTTTCAAATAAAGACATGTACGTTGTATGGGAAGAGGAAGAAAGGAAGAGAGAGGGGTTGCAGGGTTTCTGTCCCCTCACATGACCCCGTAGGTGATTTCTTACCATTATCAGTGGGTGATCTCAAAGCCCCTGATGATTGCAGCAAAAAGCTGCGATTCCTGTGTAGTCTCTGCTGGCTTGGAAACTAGCAGTGCCCATTCTCCTGAGATTTGCAGCCTTGGCTTCGCAAACTCAGGAGGTTCAGAGCTCATGAACTGGATTTAAAGACAGATGAGGGTGAACCTGAACAACTCAAAGTAAGCAGTGACCCTGTCAGAGGGAGCTCAATGTTCCCTCATAATCCAATGTAGGTTTCACAAATCTCTTTAACAATAGCACTCAGTTTAAATTGTATGTTACCATGTCCTCTTTCCTCTGTGTTGAGGAGTACAGTCCTGGAAATCTGACATATACGAACACATGAATTCTGAGAGAATAAAATATTGAGAAAAGACAACAACAGTGTTGTCTTCATAGACTTGTGTGTGATATGGACCTTAAATGTTACAGATGGTGTCCATAGTATTGAGAGCAGCTTGACAAATACATTCCATGTAAATTACAGTGTTTTCTCAAAGATAGTCATTGCAGGTTAGTCCATGCACCAGTTTCTTCTCACACTGACCATCACAAGATTGCCTTCTCTTTTCCTTGCTCTTGTGTCTTCCAGTAGAAAATCAGTATGCAGCCAAAGAGATAATTTTGCTAGGCCAAAAGACCCAATAGGTGTTTTTAACATATAATTAGACTTTCTTTTCTCCTGAGAGTACATCTCCTGTAAGGTATCTGAGGACATGACTACCAGAAATGTCACCTGGCCATTTGCCAGCTATGGAGCACATCTTATAGCAGTCTGGAATGATCTTTCTAGGCAGAATAGCTCATCCTGCCTGAGCAAATGCCGGAAGTTCAGCAGAATCATGGAACAGATAAGGATGGAAAGGGCCAGATTTTCTCTCTGGTCCACTGGGTCAGAGATTCCTGAGGGTTTGCCTTGGCAGTGAAGACTGAAGCAAAAAAGACATGGAGTATCTCAGCCTTCTCTGCAACCTGTGTTTCAAGGGTCCCTGTTCCTTTCGGCAGAGGACGCACACTTCCCTTAGAATCCCTCTTGTTATTGATGTATTTGAAGAAGACCTTCTTATCCTGGACATGCTTAGCAAGATTCAATTTCAAATGAACCTTGGGCTTCCTACTTGCATTTCTGCATACTCTAACAACATCCTGATATTCATCCCAGGTGTGTGGTCCCTGCTTCCACCTCACGTATCTCTTGCTTACGTCTGGGTTTTGACAGCAGTTCATTGTTCATCCATGTAGGTCTCCTCCCCCTTTTGCTTGACTTCTTGCGTCTGGGAATGTCTTGTAGGCACTTCCTGGGCTGCATGCACTTAGTGGAAATATTCCCGCTTGAGCCTTGTTTTGCTACATACAAGAAAAGTACATTGTGCCCATTTTAAGGGTAAGAAGAGGCTCGGGTTCAAAAATGCCCTGCAGTGTATCCACAAAACCTGAGGCAGCATGCCAGTGCTTTAATCCAACCAACTCCCCTCCTTACTTTAAACACTATTTATTTGTTTTACCTAATGATGCAACATATATGAGTCGGCCCTGGCGATCCTCTTTTCCCAGGGCAGGGACTCCTCTGTTATGGCATTGTCACTTCCTGGCTTGCCTGCTGTCTCTCTTGGCAGCTCTGTGAGCCTTGCCTTTTTGCACAGAGGTCAGCGAGCATGTCAGAAGGACATCAGCCCCAATAAAAATTCAGACTATGGTGCTTAGGATTGCACTGAAGGCTGTGGAGATGCTCCTGAGGTGATGGGGTCCAGAACCCAGTTTCCTCTAAATGGGGGGCAGAGGTCATTGCGTGCCCCATTTGAAGGACATAGGTAGGCTATAAGGTACCTCTTCTTTGAGGGCAATCTCAAGGAGAAAGTCTTGGGGCTGTTAGTTGCTGAAAATCTGGGCATGACCTGGCAATGTGCGCTTTGCCAGAAGGCAAACCATGTCCTGGGCTGCACCCAAAGCAGTGTGAGGGATGGGATTCTGCCCCTCTCTTCTGTTCTTGTGAAATGCCACCTGGAGTGCTGCATCCAGCTTTGGGGTGCCTAACTGGTTGTGGATTTGGTGGTATGAGTCCAGAAGAGGACTTTGAATATGATCAGTGGGCTGGAGAACCTCACCTGTGAAGACAAGCTGAGGTGATCAGGGTTGTTCAGCCTGAAGAAGAGAAGGCCCCAGGGACACCTTTTGGCACTTTCCAGTACCTAAAGGGGGCTACAGGAAAGGGACTTTTTACTATGGATTGTACTGATAGGACAAGAGGGAAGGCCTTAAACTGAAAAGAGAGCAGGTTTACATTAGATATTAGGAAGATATTCTTTACTGTGAGCATAGTGAGACTCTGCAACAGGCTGCACAGAGAAGCTGTGGATGCCCCATCCCGGGAAGTGTTCAAGGTCAGGTTGGATGGAACTTTGAGCAACCTGGGCTAGTGGAAGATGTCCCTGCCCATGGCAGGGGGGGTTGGAGCCGGATGGTCTTTAAGGTCCCTTCCAACCCAAACCATTCTATTATTGTGTAATGTTTTCTGGCTGTTGGAGGCTTCACAGTGCTCAGTGTCGCACATCCTATTCTTTGGCTTTCCTTTTCCCTGCATCAGGAATTGAAAACTGTTATGCTGCACAGCAACTACCTCGTTACTGGTTTTCCTTACATGGGGGTTTGACAAAGGGGTGCCTCAGTACAAAAGAGACATCTGTAAACTGGAGGAGATTCAGAAAACAATAATAAAAAGCACAACGCTCTTGGAAATCCCTGTAAGGCAGCAATTTAGAGCCCAGCTACTAGCATGCTAGGACAGACCTCAAGTGAAATAAAGAGAAATTAACTTGTTAAATATCTCTAAAGCAGGCATGTAAAAAGTATTATTTTCTGTATGCTGTGTGTGCTTATGTAAACAGCCTTTTCCACTTGGGGCTGTGTCTCCATAATTATGTATTATTTGCAAGAAGAATGCAGAGCGTGAGGAGTGAATATGTTCCAAATGTGTCCCGAACCCTGACCAGGCAAAGGCTGTGATTTTAGCTCACTTTAGGGAGAGGAGAACAATCCCATGTCTTTTGTTTATTCTTCTTGAGCTCTTTGTAACAATTGTACTTTTCACTGGAAGTGACTCACCTGGCAAAGAAGGTAATAAACCCAGAAGAACCATTCAAGAAAAATACAGTGCTGGAAACTATCCTCCAAATTTAAGACTTACAGTCCATCTGAAACCATACTCATATTCAGGTCCTTCAGACTTCCCTAATTACTGAGAAAAAATATCATTCTTTTCTAAATGTGGTGTCAGCATTTGTTACGAGCAATCAGCACAAAATTATCCAAAAACCTTCCTGTGACCTATAAACCTGCAATTTGATATGCCTCACCCAATTTTTATTCTGTAACAAGTGAATTTTTTGCATAGATTTTTATTACAGAGACTCTTTAATCTACCAGGCAACACATAACAAGATCCCATGGCTGGAGGCTGAAGATAGCTACGTTTCAGCTAGCAATAAGGTGCACATCTTAACAGCAATTAATTAAGCATTGAAATAAGTCCTGAGGGGGCATGATGAATTCATCACTTCTTGAAGTCTCTGAACTTCATCTTTCCAGACATCATGCTATATCTGAAATACAAAGTGTGGTCTTGGTACAGGAATTACAGGGAGGGGCAGTGTTACGGTATTTCTTAACGTCAGGGAGAAGACATTTTCCACATGAAAACCTCCAGGTTTTCACTTTTTCTTTTTTTTTTTTTTCCTTTTTAACACACGTAATGAAATGCATTCCTTCTTCCAGTATCAACCGGTCTACTTCAGTGGAAATCAAGAGGCCACTGCCAACTTATACCAGTAAATAAAGCCGAACTTTTAAAAACAGATATACAGCTAAATTTCAAGATGCCTACTGGGCTGTAGAGGAGAATTTTCAGACACTGCCGCCCGCTCTTTATTTTTAGTCAAGTCTCTCTTTCACTGTCAAGCCTTCCATCTCTGGAACAATACATTGCTATTGAAATATTTAATGAGTCACTTTTAAATATCCCACAGGAACAACAGGACATTTATCTCATGCTGCAGAGCTGTATTTTAAAAATAATTATCTTAAAAAGAAAGCCCCATGCAACAACTGAAAAAAGCCCAAATGTCTTCCCCTTTCTACTTCACAGAAATTTCTCTCTGTCTGCCTTTCTCCTCCGCTCTTCACCCACGGGGTTATGCTGAGGTGACTACGAGGACGCCCGGGCTGAGACACTCTGTTTGCATTCTTCCGTCGATTTGGGTTGGCTACTCTCCCCTGAGTAGGCTTGGCAATGTGAAAAAGTGACCTTGTGGCAAACTTGGGTGTGACCTTCTAGAACAGCAACAGCTCCCAGCATGACTGCCTGGTCTCCGAAATATTACTCCATGGAAAATTTGAGGCAGCTTATCCCATATGCACTGACAAATTTACGTTTATCTTGGGGGAGGAGCATGCATCTGTGGAGTTATCACAGCAGGGCTAACTCACGGTGTTGCCACATCCTGGCTCCCCTGTCAGGAACTTGCCACAGAGCTCTACTCTGTGCCTTCTCGCTTTGTTAATGGTGGTGTGCCAGAGCCAGATGCTTGCTGTGAGACTCGGTGCTTTTTCTACTACAGGACCTCAGAAGCACCATCCATTTCTTCTGCTGCTCCTCTGGCTTCTGTGACTCTCTTGCTCTAATTACTCCTTCAGCTCTGAAAAGCCAAGAGGAGCTTGGAGCTGTTCTTCAAAATGTCACGTTAACCTGATGCTGTAGTGCTATTCAACACATGTGAGAAGTGATTAAGAAGGTAACTGCTGGATCTTGCAGCTCTGCAGCTTTTTGCACCATGACTGCTGCTGTTAAAAGACTCCAGGTTCGCGGATTCAAATATATCCATTTTGGGACCAAACTAAACCTCTATTTTCCTAAGGATAACATCCCGTACAAGGATTTTGACAGTAAGGCTCATAGCTGAGTCAGAGATTCTTGCAAAAGGGTTCTGATGCACCAAGGAAAGTTACAGAGCCTGCACCACCAAACATGAGCCAGACATAGCTCACAGAGCATCACTCTCTGTGACCCTGGATGCTCCCAGGAGATATTCCCAGTTCAGGATATTAGATCCCTGTATGGACTATTCCCTTAAGAGCTGGACTCAATGATCCTTCCAACTCAGGCTATTCTGTAATTCTGATTTTTTGGCTCTGCCCATGAGAGGAGGGGACCCAAAAAAGCACAAACTGTTGGCCTACCTTGTCAGTGAATTGTGTGCCACACACTGCTCACAAGACTGGATTTACCCTCTGTTTTTATCCCCATCAACCAAGCCACCTCAGCCTGAGCTCCACAGCCCTGCCATGGTGACACTGGGGTTTTCAACTCTGCATGGGCTGGGCAAGGCTGGCCTTTGCAGGCATAGAGAGACCTTCCAAGCCTGGAAAGCTGGTTTGGAGGCAAGGGAGGACAACATATATATTTCTGACAAATCAGGATAATGAGGATCTTCCATGTTGTGCTGTGTTTTGGACTAGTAACCACACTGGTCCGATTTCATCCATGATCAGAGAGGAACTTTTTCTCTGCTGAGGTGTTGTTATGTGCACATGCATGCCCTGCTACAGCAGAAATTGTTATGTTGTTGATTTTTTTTCAGTCTCTGGTGCTTCTGACAGCCCGAGGCTGGCACACAGGTGCAAGAGTCGACGGGCTGTCATGGGTATGTCACACAAACAGTGCTTTGACCTGCTCCTTCCCACTCTCCAACCCACCCACATACACTGCTTTGCTCCTCATGGGAGCAAAACAACAGAGATGAAGCAGCTGTGAAATACACCTGCCCTCTGTTTGCAGCCCTGCTCGATTACACACCTTTAACTTGGCAATACAGACCAGTTATGCTGTAATATAAATACATTTCTTTCCTCTACCCACAGCTCTGGATCCATCAGCAGCATGAAACAGCAGGAGGGAAATGAAGTAGTAACACAAGGGTAAAAAAATAAGAGTTGATGTTGTGATCAGCCAACTAAACACATTAGAACATACTGTCCTGCTCAGTGGGTGTACAGCAGCACTGGGCCACGACCAGATCTATTAATAGGCCATGCAGAGCTCTTTGTAGTTCTATGAGCAATGCTCCTCAAATGTTGAGCCTTGAGTTCCTTCTCTGTAACTTCAATAACCCCTTTGTGGTGTATAGTTACAGTAGTCGACTCTTCAGCAAGGATGAAAAGTCTAACTCTGGTCTCTTCAGGCTAGAGGCAAAAATCCTGCTCTTTGTTTTTTGCCCAGACCAGAAGGGGGAAATAAAGCTGGGACCATAAACTTAGCCCTAATGTGGACAGGAGATTGCCTATAGAGTATCTGAGTTGTTCTAGGCTTGATGGCAGACACGAGGAGTAAAGACTGGGGTGGAAAGTACATAGTTTGGTTTGTTGTTGCTGTGGAAAGGACTTGTTGCATCCCAGGTCCAGGGGACTGGGCTGTCACATGCCTGCAGTATCCTACACCCTGTGGACCAGCACACTTGCCACATCACTCCACAAATTGGCTGGCATTTTAGGATCGTATGCCTCCTGCCACGAAGCCTGCACACCTACACAAGAAACCCTCAGTCCCTGTCTGCAGCTTTACAGTAACAAGCAAAGACTTCCAGCCTACAAGTTATTTCATTTTAGAAACATTTAAAGTTAAGGAAAATGATTTCTAACTCACACCCAAAAGACACGGGATTGCGGGACAGTGCAGATCAGATGTTTAGCAGGCTCAGAGAAGGTAACTCCATGTATCAAGGTACTGGGGAGCCATTACTCCATGAAAATATCTGTAACACCCTTGGGCTGCTCCAGTCTCTTTCTCCTACCATAGACTGCTTTGTGACTGGAGCCAAAAGCCAGTGCTGCAGCTCTGTGATTAATTCTCGTCTTCCCCATGACTGAGGAAGGGACTTGAGGTCCCTGGAGACAGTGGATGCTTTCTGCAGGACATGACCCCAAAGAACTGGAGTCTGGTGAATGTCTGGAGGGCTGTCTGAAGCTCAGGGGTGAAATTGTGCTTGGTGGGAAAGAGCAGCAGCAATGCAGGAGAGAAATGCTCGAGGGAGAGGGTGTACCCAGAGAACAGTGGAGGAAGCATGTGTGAGGCAGCAGCTGAGGAAACAGGCAGCAGGGACATGGTAAGCCCTTGGGAATGAACCCTGGAAACAAGCAAAGGCAAAGTGCTGTGATGGAAGGAGAGGTGAAATGAGGGCTATGTCTGGAAAAAGCCTGGGGAGAGCCCTGCATGGGGTCAGGGGCTGTGTGACTTGCACTGACTGTGTGACTTGCACTGACTGTGAAAGTTCAGCCGCTGCAGGCTGGGAAAGCCTGACTGCAGCTTCCGGGGCTTGGCGGGGCACCTCTCCGACTCAGAGCGGGGCTGCCACCTAAGTCATCTTGGGCTTGGCTGTGTACATTTATTTATTTAGCTGAATTGCCCAAGCCAGCAGTCGAGTCACCACCGACAAGCGTCAGTAAGGCTTTCACACCTTCCAAGGTCTCCTCTCAGCCTACCAGCAGCAGCAGGGAGGGCTGGTTGGGGCAGGAGCACAGCAGGCTTGCCAGCCCTGCCTGGGGCTCCTTCCCCAGTCAATGGAGCAACAGGGAGGGGATGCAGCCTTCCGGCAATGATTCAGCCCACCAAGAAGCAGAACCACCTTCATGAGGTGCATGTTTCCCTGCTCTGACTATAGGAAGAGCCTAAGGCAAAGACAGGCTGTAATTTAAGGATCCCAGCCAAAAAGCTCAGAGTTAGAGAGGATGAGTCTGGGTATCCATGTAGATAGACGATACATGTAAAAGTTAGCATGCTGTAGCAGAGTGAGAGAAGGTGAGTCATCTCAGAGAGCACCAGAGCTGACTGTACAATAAGCACCACTTCTTGTGTAATTATAAAGGCACATGAAGTGGGAACTGGTGTGCCGGTTGTGTCTCTCAGTATTGCACATTTTACTTAAGTTCTCTGGAACAACTGGCTGTTGGTATTAGTTTTGAGATAATACCGGTGGGAAGTAGTGAATGACAAAGCATTGCTGGCAAGTGATCAAGCTGTTAAACAACCTCTGAGAAACACAAGTTACAAATTCCTTTACTATATTAATTTGACATTACAATTTAGAGATAAGGTTTTCCAGGAACCCAAGTGAACCAGCATCCAGTTTTATTCATAAGGTGCATCTGAAAAGAAGTCAGTAATACTTAATATTTGTATACTGTTCTCCAACTTCTTAGTAGATGAAAAGCTAGGTAGTTTCTGTTTCCAGGGCTAGATATACTATTTTCGCGCATACGGTTTTTATGATAAATCCAACACAGATACTCTCTAGTCATTTTGGACTGTAAAAATATTTCTGAAGGCAGCAGCAAGCCTGCCTACAACCAAGTCAGGATGAGACTTCAAGGGCAGTTTTTCATCCTCTCTTCTCCTCACAGCTCTTTGTACTACTGAACAGCACATTCCCGGTATAGTGGTTTCTCTCTGGCTTTTCTCCCATGCTTCCTACCACAGGTGCATTGCCAAGGGAGAAGTGTAGAAGCTACATCATGCAGCAGCCAAGCAGCCTGTGCCTCTCTCAGCCAACGCCCCGTAACAGCAGTCACCCCTCTGTCCCCAGGAGCAGAGACCCCTGCACAACTAGGTGGCTGTGAGGGGTCTTTCAGACCCCAGAGCTGAAGCAGAGGGATGTGCACGGCCCAAATCTGTTTCCTCCTACCCCATGACCTGTTACAGTGGTTGGTACCTCAGCTGCCTTGCAAAAGCTTTCAGTGCAGGGGGGGTAGAAATGCTTAAACCTATGTGGGCGATCAATGGAAATGTGTCAGTAGGTGGGTGAGGGAACATAATGGAGTAAGCAGCAAGCATTAGGCGCTGGATACCATGGAGAACACTCAGGCAGTAGAGTGAGGCAGAGCATTTGAGTTTGTCACACATTTTGACTCTCTTGCACCTTCTTTTCCCTCCTTTTTTAAATTTTTCATTTGCTGGGATAATGCAAGTGGAAAAGAACATCCAGACCTATCCATTCTGCCATTCCGGACACTGTTTTTAAAATAAAACACACTATACCAGTGTTTAGGTGGAGAACATAATGGATAAATATTTTATGCCATGGATTCAGTTTCTTATCAGGACCTGTATTAATAATAACTATATTAGTCCAATTGTTAGTGAGCTCCTCTTCCAATGAATGCTTCTTTAAAATGTATATTGAAGACTTGTTTTTACAATAGCTTTCGTCTGTTTAATAGGATTTGACATGTTGGCTGTGGTATACCATGCACGTGGTTTGTAAAAAGATTGAAAATATATTTCTGAATGGTGCTATATAAATACTGGATGCATTGAATTGTATTATTTTATTGTGAAACTGAAAGGTTTCCTGTTCTATACCATAATACGATTTGTTATTTTTCCAGCACACACATTAGCCTGCATTCAACTTCTGCACAAGGTAAAAGAACTCAAATTAAATTTACAAGCACACCTGAGCAAAGCTAGTTAGCTGTGGCCAGATCATGTTTCTGTGATTAAATAATGCTGGCTATTATAACACATTGCAAGAAAGTGCAGCTATAAATCCCCGTCTGGGTTTATTTCCAATGCTTCATTGTACTATAGAAACTCTGCTATACTTTCTAGTAAGCAAATGGCTAGATGTGGGACTGAGTCACCCTGAGCAGATGTGTTAGATACTAACTTGGAGGAGATAAGAGTAACAATGCTGCTCTCCCCTGAGCGTTCTCCTCAATTATGTTCCCATGCTACACAAACATTAATAAATTGATCTTCATTGCATCCAACCACAGACTTTATTAACTGAGGAAATTGGTTCCCAGAAAAATTTAGCATTTTGCTCAAGGCCAGAGCACAGGTCCACAGCAGGGAGAAAGAGCTGGAGGCCTTCACTTATTTCCAGTTAATGTTTAATGTTGCATTAGCATGTAGCATGTGTGCTGAAGGCACGGCACTGCTGGGTGTTCACATGCTCAGAAATGGATGGGCACTGGTTTCACACCCTACAACAAGACCCTGCTGAGCATGTTGGTCACTGCCATGTACCCCTGGGGACCTGTTAGGGTAGCAGGTCCTTGAGGGACCATCTGCTGCCTGCCTCTGGGGATAAGAAGTCCATGGCTCCACTGTTATCTTCACTGGGACATGTCAGTAGGTCTTTCAAGGGCTCAGGAGCATCTCTTGGGGTTCATATCTACCCAACTCAGGAAACAGAGCTGAGGAGCTCGTGGCCCTACAGTCATCCAGGTCACACTGCAGCTTTCCTTTTGATGGAAACAAGGGTGACAGAGCTAAATGGGTGGCTGGTGCCTACCCAGCTCTGAGCTGAAAATATACAACACATGGCCAGAACAGACATCTGAGGCTGGGGACACTAAAGCAGCTCAGCTCTGTCCAAAGTTCAAGGTTTTTACAGGTGGCTCTGACAGTTTTGCATTTTATTAAGATTTCTCATTTACCAGTCATTTACATTGTTGCCAAAATTTGACCACTGGGAGTAAAGTTTTCCAGTCCAGGTGTTTGCCTGAGGCTGAATTACTTTAGATAGGGTGGAGAGGAAAACCTTGTTGTTCCTCATGGCCAAGACTTAGATTGACGGAAAAGATTGGTTTGTAAAAAAATGATATGACTTGCTCTTTGAAACTCTCCAGTGTTCTGTAAATGAAAAGATAATTGTATGAGAGAAAGGAAAACAGAGCAGACAGAATTGGACTCTGTGGGCACAACTCAAATTGATGTTTACTGTGGGAAGAGGGATGGAGGGCCTGGGTGAGGTGGACTGCCACAGGGAGTATACCATGATTAAAACTGGGAGAATGAGCCAAACAAACACCAGACTTCACAGAACTGGACTGAATTGTTGAGACTGGGGAAAGTTTGCAGTGGGCCAACTCCTAGTGTGTGAGGCAGACGGTACAAGGGTAACCATTTAAAGTTTTGCACCAAAGAGAAAACACTAGTCTATGGCCTGGACTGGGCTGGTTCCTAAATTTCACCAGTCCACTGCCATCAGTGTTTATGTGTGAAACCACTGATGACAGCATGTTTTATCTCCCACATGCTGTAAGAGCCGGCTCTCACCTCACAGGTGTGGTCTTTTAGCTGCCTTGGCAAATCTCAACATCATGGTGTTTACCCTGCTGATAAGTCATGTGGATGTCATGCAACAGTACTTAACTCCCTTTAATTTTGTCTTTAATTGCACACACGTACTTAGGGTTTCTTCATGTATTCAAAGTCTTTCAGCCTCATACTGTGCACTAGAAAAACATGTCTCAGCTGGCAAGCACCTATTTCAATCTGTTATTTTCCAGTATATTCCTGATTTATACCATGGTCTTTGAATCCTGAAATATTTTCTTCATGGGATTTTCTATAGTGCTTGCCACTGCAGAACAAGAGCTCCCCAGCCATTAGCTGGTTCATTTTAGCAGAACTTTTCTGTGGTGAGATATCATGATACTGTCATTTGGCAAATGGGCATCTAAGTCAGCACTGCAGCTGCCAAGTCTGAACCCACCGGGACTTGATTTCTCAGAGCACTTACTGTATGACACGAGGGTGTGAATCACTGAAGCATCTCTCTGCCTGTCTCAGCTGAGACTGGGAGCTCAGCATTTCTGCACACCAAACCACTGGGCTTGGAAGTCAGGCACCTGGAAAATAAAAGGACACAATTAGAACCTGTCTATGAGAAGCCTGGATGAACAGTATTTCCCAGCTCTCTGGAACAAAGGATTGTATCCAAGGATGTAATTTTGCACTTTTTTTTTGTGTCCCAGAGTCCTGTTCCTTATTCCCTTCTAGCTTTTGGAATAACATGTAGAAGAGATGCTGCCATAGCCACAAAGTGATCTAATTTGTGTACTGAAGGAAGGAGCTGTGTGGGAAAATACTGCCTGATCAGACAATCCAAACCATGTCTGCATAATTCTTGTATGTATGGGAGATGCATTAAGGTATCAAAGATAATTTTAAATTAGTGTTTTCTAACATTTGTGCGCCTGTTCTGCTAAGCTTATTAGTATTCCCTCAAAGAAGAGTTTTGATTTGTTTTGGAATGGAGCTTATTTATTGTAATTATGCATAGGAAATAGCTAGCTCTATGTTTCTTACAAAATATTTTTGCAAATAATAGGGTGCCCTTCTCTTGACATTCCTCTCCAACTTGGGTTCAGCATTTGAAGATGATAAATGGGCATCAAGCTCAGCATTTCTACCACCTCCTACCTGCTTTGACTCTTGTTTCATTAGAATTTCAGCAATGTGCTGGTTCATGGCAGATAACCTCTTCTCCCTCTCCAGAGTGAGTGCCTGTGAGTGTGTAGGGGGTGAGGGAATGGGTGCATTTCTCATCTCCTCAGCATTTATTACATTCCTCTTTCTCTACCTCCTCTGCAGCAATAAATCAATGCTACTTGTTATTGTGTACTCACTAGGCAGCGTCTCAGGGGGAGAGGCAGGCTCTCCTGACTATAATGCTGTGTGTTTTATCAAATGCTAAAACAGAACTAAAATTCCAAAGTAAAACAGTCTTGTTTTTGAAGCTTTTGAAGGGAAGGATCCTACCCAAGTCCTGCCAGCTACATCACCCATCAGGATGCTTTGTCACACAGGCTGCAGTTACCAGCCCCAGCCTCAAGTTGCCTGCACAAGCAGAAGAGGACAGTCTGTCAGTGGAGCAATGTTTCCGTTTTTACTCTGGGAAGGAAAATTTTAAGTTTCTGGTGCTGATGACTATTTCCTGCCAGCAGGCAGCTCCAGGACTGGGATGCTGTATGAACTTTTACTGTATGTGTGTTGAGATGTGTGCATACTCCTTGCACGTCTGCCACTTGTTAATGGCAAGTAAAGCCCTAGAAATGCGTTGTGGGTGAAGTACAATACAGCCTGATTATTATTTACTTTATCAAGAGCAGAAGCACACACACTGGTACATGGAGAAGCTGTAGATGTGGCACTTGGGGACATGGTTTAGTGGTGGATTTGGCAACCTGTATGATTCTATGATTGTAAATGAAAAGCATCTTCATAATGGGACTGTGGCTTGCAGCAATTCCCTGGAGAAACTTTGCCCAGAAAGCCTCTGCCTTCTTGTTTTGTTGCCTTTCTAATCACAGCAAACTGTTTTTTTCTTCACGCAGGCTTCCTGATTTTCTCCTTGGAAAAAAAAGGCCTTCCCACAAACCTGGCCCAACAACCAAGGATTAGCTGTTCACTCCCCCCTCTCTACTGAGAACACCCTGAAGAGATGGGCTGGAGAAATGATCATGAAAGAAATCAGTGTGGTGGAGGAGTGGGTTATAAAGGCAGGCACATGACTTCTAGAACAGAAGTGTTTGGCTGGTCCAAGCCCAGAAGCACAAAAAAATACCTGACACACCTACACAGGAATCCAGGACCAATTTACACAGGCAGGTTTAAGCTGGGGTTGCAGCTGGGATTTTTTCCTCCTTAACCCTTTCTGATGTTAACTGGGGTTACTCATATGGGAACCTTCAACGCAGAAGTTACTGAAGGGGTTTGCAGGCAGATTCTCAGGGTTTAAGTGCCAAAAAAAGGCCCCCTGACACATTAGCATGTTTTTATTGTGGCTTTGTAAATATATTTTGCATTTTCTTTCTGCAATGGCAAAAGGTGTACAGTTAGATCCCCCCCAAGCAAGAAATGTTCTTTGTCAAACCTCGGTTTGTCAGCGATGGCATTGGTAAAAGCATGCACACACATACACCTCTCTTTCTATGTCTTCCCTAAACTTTGACTAGTTTTTTATTAAAGTGGCTGCCTCAAGCTACTGACAGACTAACAAAATGTGCTGGGTATGAAAAAACCCCACCAACTCCAATTCAATTCAGATTCCTTCTCCTGCTCTGATTTCACCATTTCTTCCTGCCTCTGCTCTGGTTTTCAAGGGGATTTGCAGGGGTCAGGATGCTTTTTTCAGACCTTTCAGGGAAGATAATGTCCTTGCATCAGACTTCACTGGGACATAGCCCCCTCTGCCAGGGGGACTGTGAGGGCAGACCCACAGCTTGGGCTGCAGAGAGGCAGGCTTGGCATGCAGAAAGGACCCGTCTCTTTCATGCTGCTTTTCGAGGCTCCAAAATCTATTGATGATAAGCAGGCAAAAAAGTGTTACAAGCAGAAAGGGGAGGGGCTCCTTTCTGTTTGCTTCTTTGTTCCCCTTTCCTAAAAAATATCTCCCCAGCCTTCAGGCAATTGTCGGGGTGTGGACTCACATGACGATAGACCTCAGATGGGTTTGCAAATACAGCACAGACTTCGAGGGAGATCCTCTGGTTCAAGAGCTCTCCTTGCCCCGTGGCATGGTGGGAGGGGGTAGAAAAAGGGACAATTTTATTTCATTTTTAAACATTAGCTTACTTCAGATAATTCCATACATGTGATTGCCATAGTCCTGAGAGAGCAGTGAGTTTCATTCAACAGGTGTACTTTCTCTGTTTACTCTAAGCTTACACTGGACACCAGTTTGCCAGTTTCCTCTGTTGAGATTATTTAGATCTCGTAGTGCTGACCAAACATCCTTAATGTGGACAAAAGGATTTCAGGGTTTATGCAATCAAATACTGCAGGGATATCCAGTGTGTGAATGCAGGCAAGAGCCAAGAGCAGACCATTCATCACTGTCACTAGGCACCGTTTCTGTTTCACATGCCAGTTAGATGCTGAACTGGAAGATGTCCAGGATCTTGCAGGATTGAGATGGAGATAGGACCAGCCCTTCTCAAGGGCTTTTATCATGTTCAAGGTAGAGCAAGATCAGATACTGGGTTATAATGAGAGAATTTACTTGCATAAAGCAACAATTAAATAATGATAAGCATTAGGTGGAGGTTAAATGTCTCTTCTGGAGGAAAGCATGGATGACCTCATGCTTTGGCTTTCTTTTTTTCTCCTGGAAAAAACAGAAAGCAAGAATGACAATGGAGATTTCCGTTCAAGACTTTCCTCTGTTTCTGTTCTGTAGAAGGGGTTGAATTGGGAGGTAGAGAGTATTGACTTGCTGGTCGATAAGGAGCCTATATAGAGCCTTCTTTCCTGAAATGTCACATTGGATGGAGATAGTTTTCTGCAAGAAGCAGGCTGAGAAGGGTGGGTAATAGAGATGTTCAAGACTGACAAGACTATCTGTGGCTCAGAATAAGGCAGGAAGTGTAATTAAGGAATCCTTTGACTGAACCTATGTGGATAGCTTTCAGAATGAATAGGGTAGGACAAGTTATATAAAAGTGAGCATGTTTTAAACCATCAAGCAAGGAACCTTGGTCTATAGTAGCTATTTTAATCTTGTTTTGAATTCATATTTGTTTGTTTTCTTTAAGGAGAATAAATTCTTATTGCTTGGTAAATGCTAAATTGCATCTCTTAAATAAGGTATGGCTGCTTTAAATTATGTCCTGGGTTCTTTTGTTAATGTTAGCCAGGAGCAGAAAATGTTCGAGAGGATACGCAGCATGGAAGGCCCCTGATTTAAATGATATATGTTTATTTGGAAACATAGCTTTAATAGTTTTTTTTCAGAGCAGGAAATGGTGAGTGATCCACTCATCTTTTGTTGTTGTTGTTGTTATTATTCTGTTTATGATGGATTCTACTCCCACAGAAAGTGGAATTGATGAAAAGTGAAATGCACTTATTTTACAAGGATGCATTTGTGAAAATGATGCGATTGAATTGATCTGATCGCTTGGGTTTTCAAGATTTTAGATGAATACAGCTGATCCTCTCGCCCCAGAGTCTAGAAGGAGGAAAAAAGTCCTCCTGGTTCTCCAACTCTCAGATATACTCTCAGCCTAAAGTGAATAAGATGGCAGACTGAGCTTTGCCCAGCTGCCCAATGCCTATGGTGAGTTTATCTGGGTGCAGAGGAGCTGTGCCGTGGGCGCGGAGAGCTGAGCTGGCTCCGTGCAGCGCGGCCGATGGGTTCAGGTGCAGTGTCATGGGAAGGCAGCTTTAGGATTTGAAGGTCAGGGAAGGTTCAGGAGGTGGATGGTCGTGTTTGCACAGAAGTGAGCTTAAGCTCATAAACTCTGAGGGGCCCAGCCTGTTTCCCTGCACAGCTGTCCAAGTGGCTGGTGCCATATGTTCTGGGGTGTGCCTTCTTCCAGAAGACACAGTCTGGCTAGCAGCTTTAACTATTATTATTATTATTAT
>VXAX01005991.1:0-29741 GCA_013399835.1 Leptocoma aspasia | reverse complement strand
TTTTTACTTTACTACCAATGACTCCTACTAATCTACACACGTAACAATTATGCTGCTACCATTCCTAACCAATGACTTTGTGCCACCAATACTACAGAAAATGGAGAAGAACAACAAGAAGGAGAGATGAGGCAACGCCCAAAATCCTCCATCTTGTCTCTCATTCACTCTCACACTAAAATCCTAAAAACCCTAAATCCTTCACCCTGTGATACATTCCTACTACTACTGCTACATACCTAGTTCACACCTGTGTTCTCCAACTCAACCCAAAGCTTTAGCAATTTTTTCCCTGGGACAGAGGTTAAAAACAGTGTCTGACTGGGGGTCAGGGCTCCCTAATACAGGCAGGGAAATACTCCCTGTGCCCTGGATTCCAACAGTCTGTAGTACTATAGAACAGAGATAACAAAAGTGAATCACTTTGACCTCTAAGGACACTCATGAAGTTGTCTCTTGAGGTCAGAAGGAACCCAAGTTATTTATTTTAGATTTTGAACACCCATAACTGAAATTGTAAGATTTTTGGGAGAGGAAAAAAGACTGTCGGGTTGTTGAAGGAAATATGATGCTTGCATAGTGTACAAAAGCAAAACTAATAAGCATTCTACCACAAACCTTAGGACATATTCTGTTAACAGTAGCCCATATTTGAAACACTGACTTAACACTTTTATGGTGACTGCACCAGAATTAGTTAACAAAGATCTGTTATATGAATCAGTTTCAACCTTAGCGCATGTAAATGCTTCAGTCTTCCTTTTTGAGGAAAGGGTTATTAAGTTAGCCTGATCTTTTCTTTCATTTAGTATCAGTTTATTAGAGTCTATAGGGTTCGACAACCTTTGCAGAGTTAAAGCAGTAACAGGTGGGGCAGCCGTGGGGCTTTGCTGAGGTATGTGGTATATGAACTCAGCACTGCCTTTGTTGGTGTTGTCTCAGCTGGTGCTGCTAAGTTTCTTGGTTTGCCTCTTCATTGCCCACACACAGGAAGAAGCTGACATCCCGCCGGGCTCGGTGCAAGGGTGGCCTGCTCTTAGCCACCGAGTGATGGCTGTGNCCATGCAGTGTTTCAGAGTCTGTCTTTGAGAATCTGAGAAGCACTTTGCAGACTCTCCAGCAGACACATTAGAAGCCTGTGACCTGATAGGATGATAAAGACAACATGAGTGTTCTACTCAATTTGTCAAACTTAGCTTTCTTGGTTAGTGATGTTTCTCATGTATCACTGGAGCTGCAGCACTCACGTCTAGAAGCTGTCAGGCAATATTATATTATATAGGCAATATTATTATATACAGTATTACAGCCTTTAAGGTTAGCATGTCACAGGCTATTTTCTTAGAAGTTCCAAAGTTACAACTTAACACTAAAAACAAGAGACCATTTAACCCTTAGATCGGTTGGAAAGATCCTAAGTACTAGGAAAAACACTTTGTAAGCAGAGTTACAAGTTACATCTTAACTCCAAACTGAAATTATAACTTCAAAACATTCAACTTTAGATAGTCTGTTCTTGGGTGGCTTTGCTGTTTCCCCACACACTGCTGGGAACCTACCCCCTGGGCCCTTGAAGGAGGTTCCCTCCCCTGAGTTCTTTGCCAGGGATGAAAGACGAGCAGGACTCACTGATTCTTGGTCTTCAGGTTGTTGTTTATTTTCCTCTTATCTTATGTTCAGTACGCTGTCTGCATGCCAGACTGAGCGTATGAGAAGCAAGGCATAAAATGGACAGGGTTATTAAGTTAGCCTGATCTTTTCTTTCATTTAGTATCAGTTTATTAGAGTCTATAGGGTTCGACAACCTTTGCAGAGTTAAAGCAGTAACAGGTGGGGCAGCCGTGGGGCTTTGCTGAGGTATGTGGTATATGAACTCAGCACTGCCTTTGTTGGTGTTGTCTCAGCTGGTGCTGCTAAGTTTCTTGGTTTGCCTCTTCATTGCCCACACACAGGAAGAAGCTGACATCCCGCCGGGCTCGGTGCAAGGGTGGCCTGCTCTTAGCCACCGAGTGATGGCTGTGCCATGCGGCCAGCACCATTTTTTCGGGCAAGCTTGATTGCTATTGCTCCCATGGCACCACACCCCTGCATGCCTTGTCCTGCTGCCTTTTGCTTGGCAGGCCCCTCACAGGGGCTTTTCCCCCTCTTTGATCTTTGGTTTCAGAGTAGGGGAGGGTGCCCTGCCCCCCCCCCCCACACACACCCCGTGGTGGCAGCCTTTTGTGCGGCTGGGGCTGGTTCGATGTGCCATACATGCACATCAAACAGATGCAGATCTGTGCGCCCCTCCCCCACTGCCTTTGCTGCCACACCTCTGCAGAAGGCATGTGGAGAGGGGATGTGCTCCTGGAAAGGGCTCCAGCATGACACTGTTGGGACTTCCTTTACGATCAATTGAATTGGGGGATTGAAGGCTATCATTTGGTTCTCCTCCAACAGCCCTGGTAAACTTAGAATTGATGGTCAGAGATATAGAAAGGCTCGGAGAGGCTGCGGCAGTAGAAGGATCAGGATGGGCTGCCAGCAACAAAGCAGCTGCGGCATTCTCACGGTGTTCTGCAGGTGGACAGTGCCTCTGGCTTTCTCTGCTGTTATCTCTTGAGCCCCTTTTTGGTATATAATCTAATGAAAACTCCGATTCCGGCAGGAGCGGTGTGCTCAGGGCAACGTCGCTGCTTCTTCTGGGTCTTAAGTCTCTAGGATCTCCCAGTGATGCATTTCCCAGACCTGCCCATGGAGGCTGGATCGGGGCTGGGGCCACACCCCGTGGAGGTTGGACTGGGGGTAGGGCTATGCCCCACGGAGGTTGGACTGGGGGCAGAAGCCCACCCCCCGACAGAGGCATGGCCATGCTCCACGGAGGCCTAGCCTAGCTTTGGAGCTGGCCCACTTGAGCTCAGGAGGACGTGGTCTTGGCATTTCCATGGTGATGGGAGGTGTGGGCTGCTCCTGCGCGAGTGGTGGGGAGGCAGTCCTGGCAGCGGCATAGCCTGGCGCCATGGCTGCAGGATTCTCGCCCAGCTTTGTGGTGCAGGGAGGTGTTGTGCAACATTTTGGAGCGGCTGCCACGAGGTCTGGCCCAGCGGAGCAGCATGGTGTGCCCACCCAAAACAGCGGCATGGTGCAACACAGCACAGCAGCTCGGTGCAGGCGGGCGGCCCTGGGGACCGCACGGCCCTGCGGAATGGTCCCAGGGTGCTCGGCTGCTGTGGTGGCACGGCTCAACCCACCACTGAGTTCAAATCCCCGATTTCTAGTCCATATTATCAAATCTAATGAAGTCTCTTCTTCATTATCTATATCTCATTCCCATAGAATATTGGTCCATACCTGCATCACTGAATGTTTCTCCACGGAGGTGGATCCTTCCATGTTTTCCAGTGGAGCTTTTCTTCTATTTAAAAGAGGTATATCCAAAGGACTCTGGATTTGAACAGCTTTTTTGCTGTAGGACAGCTCTCCCCACACGTCTTTTGACTATTACTTCAACTTTTTCACTGTTTTTTTCGAACGGCTCTCCCTGCACGTCTTTTGATTATTTCTTCAGCTTTTTCACTTTTTTTTCCAATAGCTGTCCCCACACACTGGCCTGTCTTCTCTAGTTTTGCCCATGGGATCTGGCTGAGTCATATCACATCGCTGGGGTCACCACTTATTACGTGAGGGGCCATGTGTTTCTTGGAGTCTGTGGTCAGAGACAGGGACGACACACACAACTCTGAGCTTCATGCAACAGCAGCAAGCTTTATTGTTCAAACTTGGTTTATACAGGGGGTTTGAAACACCCTGGTCTAAACCACTGATTGGTCTGATCCCCACATAGCCCAGCTTCCTGACCATGAGATGTCTGCAGCTTAGGACGGAACGTGATTGGTGAAGTCCTTGTGTAGATTTGAATCCCTGCTTTATCTGAGGACCTGCTTTACCTCTAGGCTGGCCGAGGTTGAAGGTCTGATATGACCAAATTTATTTGGCAGCTACAAGCTAGCTGCAACTGTGACAGAGATCCATGGATGAGGGTTGGGATCAGGTCACTGGGCAGGTCCAGAGTGCTGAGACTGAGCAGTCAGAGCAGCAAACCTTGGGCTGGCTCCTGGATCCAGAGATGCTGTGGCTGAGCCAGACCAGCACCTGCAGCCCAATCTGATGGGGCTGAGGTTAAACGGAGCTCCAGGCCCATGCGGGACAAAGGCTCCAGGTGAAGCTTGTGGAGGTTCATCAGGGTTTATTAGTGCTCTTGGGGCTCTGACACTGTGGGAAATACGTTATTCAAATACAATCTCACAAAAAATAATAGCTTAACCCATGCTGTGTCATTATTTTTAGATTCTTATATGTTTATTTCACATAATTAAGCAACATTAGCTCTGGGAACTTTATCACTTGATGGAATATTCAGTGTCAGTAGGTCAGGCACAACAGTTACTCTATTGAGTTCACAAGCTCCTGCAGCAGCAGCCTTTCCACTGTCCTGTACTAAGCACAAATTTCTGTCTCTTTTTTGTCTTTTTAAAACTATCAACATGCTGCACAAGGAAAAGGTGTATATGAATGTTTGTTTATGCTTTGAGACGTGCACTTAAATCTCTTAGCAAACCAGCAGAGCTTTGGACATTAGTTTGAGTTTTCTCTTTGCAGGGGAAGCCCTTTTACTGAGTCAGACCTGATTATCATTTCCTTACAAGTCACTCATCTTTTTTCCCATAAAAAAGGCACCAGAGTAACCTTTAGCCATGTCTCTAGCCTACAGGAACAGCACAGGTGTGTGAGGATGCTGCGCAGGAAACAGAAGAGATACCAATTACACTGCTCTGGGAACCTTCTGTTCCAGCAATTATATAGGGATGCTGCAGAGACTCACTAACAGCACCACATAAATTTTATCTTATATTTAGCTGCCAAGATGCATATCTTCAGTGCAACAGGAGAGAAGTTTTGCATTTCATTGTGTTACAATTATCTTTAATTACACTGCCGTCATTTTAACACTGTGAAATGGAATCAAAGTTTATGGCCACAAACATGTAGGAGACATGAATCATATCATACCTCCTCTGCATGATCTCCTTCAAGGAAAAAAAATAAGATTAAATCCCTCTTAGTGTCATCTAGCATTAGAAATTAATTAGAATATAAAACATGGATCACAAAGACAGTACAGAAAACCTTAAGTTTAGAGATCAAGGAATGTCTTTACATTATCCATCTGTTAAAAGGAAAATTTGTTTAGTGCATTGGGATTTACTTTTAAAGCCTCAAACTGTCACTGAAGTTTGATCTATTTTGATCTTGGGATAGTTTTAGTATCTCAGCGATCAAGGTCCATGTTTACGTAGCTGCTTTATAATTGATGACATCTAAACCACAAGCTAGACATGGTGATATTTACACTCTAATTGTAGGGATAACCCAGCTGGGGCTGTCTTGCATTGTCTGGAGCAGCTTTATGCCACAAGTGGCAAGCAAGCAAAAGCCTGCTGAATTATGAAATCAAAACAGGCTGCAGGACCACACAGTGCTAGTTTTATTCAGAGTTTCCCCCTGGGATTAGTCTTCTACCCTGACAGTGTTTACTTTCCTAAGTTTGCAGTGTAACGTGGAAGTGTAGTAGCATTTGTGTCAGGTTTTTGTCAAAGCAGGAACTGTGTTGTTTGGGTTTAGCTAATCTAAGTGCAGCCTGCCAGTTCAGGTGGGATTATATATATGAACATATCTAGAAAATACCTAAATTCAGAGGCTTTTGCAGACTCAGGTTACTTTTCCTCTGAGTCACTCCAGAGGAAACAAAAATGTGCCACCACACTCCTGAAGGGAAGGTGCTGATCTTTTGAGAAAGTCCAGTGTGGGATGTTATTCTGGGAGAAAGCAAAATAATTATATTCACCCCATTCAAAATTAAATTAAGGACTTGAGTTACTCTCACAATAATTTCTGCGTATTGTTACTACCACTTATTGTTGCTTGTGCCAGCTCTGTGCACTTCCCAGCATTGCTGCCTGCACTTGTGGTGAGATGCAGAGGGTGCTGGCCTCAGCTTCACAGCTCTGGAAGCTGAAGTGCTTGAGGGCAGTTCTATGGAAATAAGCCAGTTGTTTTTTATCAGAGCTGTTGCTGCCTTTAGGAACAGTTCTGGCATCACAGGATTGTAACCTGCTCCAGTATTGCCTTACGCCTGCCTGGGAATGCCTTTGGCATGGAGAAGGACTTCTTGGTGGAATTCCTAAATCTGCATTAAGTCAGTGAAGGAAGTGCTGATGCAGTTTAGGATGAGGATTCGTCTGTGGTGATGTAGTGGACCAAGGTACAAAGACACTGGTTCAAGTCTAGTTGATGTTTTACAATTTAGAACTGAGATAAATGTGAGTGATTTAGGAGGTGCAGGGTTTATGATTTCTGGGTACAAATTCCCAGTCCTGCAAAGCTGAAAGGTAATACCGTGAAACAAAATACCTCTTCCAGTTATTGTGGCAGAAACAGAGGCCTCCCATCATTCTTCCTTGTGAGAAGTGGCATTTTATATGGTGTGAGCTTTATAGGACACTCCTTGTATAGCTGGAGGTAAGTGTGCAGCTTCAGGTAACTTGCAGTTCATAATTCAGTCACATCTCACATCCACTGATGAATATTTTGCATGAGTACTTGTTCATTTGGTATAGCTGAGAAATGAAAATGTGGCTGAAAGCTGCTGAAATAGTCAGATATATATAAGACTTTATTTTCCTTTTTGAGTAGAGGAATACAATGCCCAAACTGGGGAATAAGAGATTATAAAGACCAATAATTCATATATTATTAGTTTGCATAAAACCAACAAATTATTTTATTTTTACCTGAAGCACCTCAAAGAATTTGCTGCTCTTGTTCTATTGGAAAAGTGTTAACCTCAAATTTCTGCAATGGAGAGGGAACAGAAACCTATTGTTGTAAAGATGTCCCATATATGGTACTTGAAATTCTGATGGAACTGTTTAAACTGACAATTGCAGAGAAATTATGCAATACTGTAGATCAAGTCTAACTTAATATGGAACAAATGGAGTGAATTACCTGAAAATTGCAACTGAAATGGCAACTCAGTTATATGTGCACAGGCAGTCATGCAGTCATAATTGTCTTAGTCATGATGTGCAAGTCCTAAAGATTTTGGTAAAAACAGATCCTAAACATATTTTCAGAATGTTCCAGGAAGTCTCATCTTTCTCTTGTTAATAAAATGACTGCTGCATGATTACCAGTTGGGTTATGTCAGGAAGAAGATCTGAGAATTCTGAAATGCAGACCAGTGGTTGAAGCATCATTGCCTGGACTCTGGACTAATGACTGCCTCACACTTAAAAGTGTTTGCATGGATGTTCAGAATTTCTTGTAAATGTTTAATTTAATGCAGTTTAAGACTGGGGAAAGAGCACCATTTTTCAGGCTTTCTGAAATGAGATCTGTTGAAAAACACCAAGCTCCTTCACCTACTAAATGCACATATTTGTATCCATACATATTTGTATCCACTATTAGTTTTCCTTCTGCTGATATTTAGAACAAATCTCTGTCCATTTCCTTTCAGGGATTTTGTTGACTGCCAGAACCTAGAACTTTTCCGTTTATGAAGTCTTCTTTTACCTAGAAAGATTTGAACTTTTTAGAGCAATGAGGTGAAGGGCCATGAACATAGCCAGAAGGCTGGAGCTTCTCTCCTTTAAGGACAGACTGAGAGTTGGGGCTGTTCAAAGTGTGGAGACAGCTCCACGGAGCTCTTGCTGAGGCCTTTCAGTGCTTGAAGGGGACTTATAAGAAAGACAGATAGAAAGATTTTACTGAGACCTGTAGTGACAGAACAAGAGGCAGCAGCTTTAAGTTGGATCTAGATTGGATATATGAAAGAATTTCTTTTTCCTATAAGGATGCTGAGGCATGGCACAGGTTGCCCAGAGAAGCTGTGGATGCCCTATCCCTCAACCTGACATCAGGCTGGATGGGACTTTGAGCAACCTGGTTTAGTGGCAGGTGTCCCTGCCCATCGCAGGGGGATGGAGTAAGTGAGCTTTGAGGATCCCTTCCAACTCCAGCCATTCTGTGACTCAATGAAAATATGAGCTGTAAAGACAGCTAAAATACATGTTTGTAATTACTGCTGCTTGTTTGGGTTTTCTCTGAAGTGTGTTGCAAACACCATAATTAATTGGATTTCAAACATTAAAATGCTTCAGTTGAGCAGCACAGGGGTATGTGTGGCAAAAACAGGTGGCTGCCTGAGGCAGGGGATTGTTTAAATGTTGTGGGCTCTGAGGCATCTGGATAAACACAGATTAGTCAGATCTGGCTAGAAGCAAGAGTCATCCTTTCAGCTGTAAATTCCTGTCATTAGTGCTTCACAAAATTAGGAAGATGTTCAAAGACAAGAAATGGCACTACAGAGGTGTTATATTAGACTGATGTGTTTAGCCTGGTCTTTGGAGGTATTTGTTCTTATCACAATGCTGTGAAATCTGACCAAACTGGGTGCAGCAGACACCTCCTCCCTGCAGAGTCAGCTTGTAGTCTGTCATGCAACGTGGGCACTGTAGCTCCAGACTGACACCAATTAGCACTTCTTGTTTGGAGATGTGTGTAGCCCCTGCTTGTGTGACTCAACCAGCAGTAGTGTAACTTAAGTGAGCCTGACACTCTTAGAAAATCAGGGCCAAAATCCAATTTTTTTAGGACAGTAGCTTATTGAGGCCAAGTTCAGAAACTCTTATTTTTGCCTTAGATAGTGTCCTTTGAGAACAATATGTCATTTGAAATTATATAACTCCCTTCCCTTTTTTACTTACCATTGGATCTTGTTGGTTTTGATTTGTTTGTTTTTCCAGACTGGAACAAGCGGATTGAATACAGGCCTGGCTCTGGCAGCATACCCTTGTTTCCCAGCATCCACCTAGAAACCTGTGATGGACCAGTGTCCTCAATCCACACCACCATTGAACTGCAGAACAATTACATCAGAAAGGGCTGTGATCGTGAAACCTACTCTGAAAAATCTCTGCAGAAATTATGTGGTATGAATATGGATTTCAGTTGACATAATAATGTTTTTGCAGACAAGGCACCAGCTCCTTGTGACCTGTAAGCATGCAGCACTTGGATTTAGCGCAGCTGGCTCACTTTGGATCATAGCAATGAAAATGGAGATAGTGGTGATATTTGACGGTTGCTCCATCCTTCTTTTCCATTTATTTTCACTCTATTTCATACTTTCTCCCTGCCTTCTTTTAATTTTTTTTATCTCCTGCTCCTCTTCCTATCTTCCTCTTCCTTCTTCCTCATTCCATTTCTTTCTCCTTCTTTCTTTTCTCTGCTACAAATACTGGTGTGACAGTGTAGTGAAATTTCCAATGTAGATTTGCCATCACAGGAAGACCATAAGATTTGAAGGGAATTGAATCTCCCTGTTGTGTTTCAGTCCTCCTGACTCACCTTTCTGTTCTGCTGCTCAGTGCTGTGCCAGAGGACAAACAAACAAAAAGTAAAATAATATTCTGGGCAATCATTTGAGCAAAAATATTTAAGAAACATTAACTTCAGATAAGAGCTGACCTGGTGGAGAAATATTTCCTAATATTTTTCCTCCCTTTTTGTGCTTTTTGATAAGTTTGTGTAAAATGCAGAAGTCAGTTTTGAAAGGCAGGTTAAATACTTGAAGATACTGCTGTAATTTTTTCAAACTTTAAGATTCTGTATCTGGAAAAGCAGTGGCCACCAAATAATCCCTTCATCTTTTGAGATCAGATGTCTCTCCTGCTCTAATATCCTGTCATTAGAGTCCTCCTCTAAGCCCTGATGGTGTGGACATTAATTTTCATCTTCTCCATCTCTTTGCCTGGCTTCTGTCTGATCTACAGGAGCAATTGTGCAATTTTTTCCATTTAAATGCGTGGATTTTGGTTTGGGGTGCTCTGGTGTAGGGCTTGCCTTTGCTCTGATAACCACCCAGCAGTGCTGCAGATATGTTAAGATCAATAAGCTAACCTTTAGGAAGTAATTTTTGTAATGAAAAATTGCAGCCAGCATTACTAAATTATTAAAAATGGAGAAGCAATTTCCAGGGAAAAGTAGTTGGCAGTTGCAATTATCAGTTATCAGTGGAGATGGAGAGATGGGGGTAAAGGTGAGTGGGAGTAGCAGCATTGTCAAAAAATCTGAATGTTTTCAACTTCAAAATTGCTTAGTTAAGATCCCAGAAACAATCATGACTTCAATTCTATGTCTCTATCCAACTGTCTGGGCTATACAAGAGGAGATGAAAATCCATCTGCCCCAATATGCATTTTAATTGTGGTAATGATATTAAATCTGAGAGGCTAAGCAAGGCTTGATTTCATAAAATACTAGAATTTTAATAAAAATAAATATGTTATAGCTAAAGTCAAATAGTTTTGCATCCTCTAAGAAGCTGTATTGGCAGCCAAAAGAACATTGCTTTGTGCTGTTACTGACCTGAACTGCAAATGGCACAGTCACTCAGTACAGATCACTACAAACAAGACCTAAATCACGAAATTATTACCTTGAAATCAAACACTGATAGCAGCTACATCCAACAATATTATCCTTTCAAGTGTAGGGCTGAAAGGAGGTACCTTCAGCCAATGTAAAAGTCCTTATTTGAGGAAGGTTGTGGAAACTCTAAGGGGTTCAGTTTGCAGAGTGTGGCTTTACTGACTCACCTGCTGGAGTGGAAAAGAGAATTACAGGCGTTTCTCAGGTCTGCCAGGGCCAGTGTGGTGGCTGCAGGCAGCTCTGAGCAGTGGACAGATGACACTGCTGAACTTCAGCTCTGGCTCAGCACATCCGTGAAGGAGCAGAATGGAAAGTACTTGAGAAAACAGGTAAGAGTGTAAGAGTGTATGTAAATAGGGGGAAAATTCTCACCGCTGAAAGAATTTTTCTTTTGATCCAGGTTTTACATACCTTCATAGAGAGCAGACATGGTAGAAACTTGTAACAAGACTTTGATGAAAATGTTGTAAGTGACAATGTGCTTTTATGAGAATTGCATTTAGCCTGGGCTGCAGTTTGCTATTTAGTATGTATTATCACCCTTAATGTAGAGAGAACTCTTACAAAAGCAGGTTAAATTATTTCTGGAAATCAGTTTTCTCCCAGAAGTTACCTTATTGTAACTAATGGTTGGATGATAAAATCTTTTGAAAAGGAAGAAAACCCTGAATTTTTTTGTACAGTGAAGCACTGCATGATTGCAGAGAGTGCAGAACTGAGCACTCAGACAGCTCTACACCATGTAAAATGCAAGGCTCTATCTGTATAATTAAAGATCCAGTTTATAAATCCTGTGCTCATTTCTTCATTTATCTATTGGAAATGTAGAGAAAGCAGATGGTAAGGAGGGTGAATTAAAATTCATTTTTTATATGATGCAAGGTTCAAGTCTGCTTTTCAATAACCCAGAGATTTCCACTCCCTTGGATGGTCAAGGTGGGCAGTTTAAATGATTAAATTACACTTGAGTAATTTTAAAGTCAAGGAATTATTAGTATTGTGCCTCAAAGCATTTTAGTAAACATTCTTTCACCTTGTCATCTGAGAGTAATAAAAAGTACAGGCTGTCTAAAAGGCACAATTTGGACTGCAAAAACATATCAGAATAAATCACACTAAAATAAACGTAGGTTAAGGAGCCTAAAATATAGTGGAAAGATGGCTCTGGCGCTGTCTCCTTTCCCTCTAAATGTAGATAAAATAGAAAACAATGGGATTGCTAATTCTCACGTGTGGCAGATGGGAAACTGAGACAGGGAAACACTGAGTATCAGCCTCAAGGCCCTGCTCCAGCTGGGATCGTGTCCTCTCTCCATTATCCTGGATGGTGTAGCATTGCAAGAGGCTCAAAAAAAGTTGTTGATCTGATCATGAAGGACAGTTTGGGCTGGGTGTTATTTGGATGATTTGTTTCCAGCTAAGCCAGCAGTCTGGTCCAGCTCAGCGAGCAGCATCACTGTGTGCTTATCCTGGCACAAAGTTTGGAGCCCAAATGTGCAGGACTGGGAGAGGAGGTGGGGCCAGCTGCATAAATCACTTGTGAAAATAAGCACTTTTATATGCAAGAGGTGCCTCAGGGGTCTCAGCCCAAAACTGAGCTTCATGAAGCAGTTCCTGCATTGTTCTGGAAGCATTTTGGGAGAAAAGGGCATCAGGCACTACATTTTGGAATAGCACTGATCCCTTGATAAGGCTGTTCTGGGAACACCTCCAGAAAGATTCTGTTTGCATTGCTCCAGGTCTGTCTCTGTACACAGCTGAGCAGCCTGGGTCTATGGCTGGTTTTATTAGGATAGGAAAAGCATGATTCATTCCAGCCAAATCCCCCAAGCACATAATCCAATGGTTTTTCTCAGCACAGGATTAAAACAGACTAACAGGATAATACTCCAAACTTAGCCATAAATCTCCATACAAATATGGGCAGATGAAGTAGAACCCCTTGAGCTTGGTTACACAAATGGAGTGTCCTGTATTATCCAGAATTACAGTTTGTAAAAGAAATATACTTTGTTTCCATGCTCAAACTATGAACGTGTAGGTGTTGGGTTTGGTATTCAACATACCACTTCAAAATAGCCTCATTTTACAGTAATAAATTTTGGAGAAGAACCCAAGACATTCAGTTACAGAATAAGGTAAATATTTCCAAATCATTAATATAATATGTTTTTTTAAAAGCCTGTATGAAACAATTTTACCCAGTTTTGGCTTAAAATTTTTGCACTCCTGCAGAGATTTGGGATCTTTTATCTCTTCTTGGGTGGTGAAGGAGGGCAGAACATCTTAGCTGTCACAGTTTGCTCACCATATTGTTACTTGACAAAGCAGCAACAGGAATGCAAAGATTGTTTGTGCTTTTTACTCTTGGAATCGTATTTCCTGCTATAGGCTGTCTTTCACCAGTAGGTAAATGCTCTGGGTAGGTCCTTGCATGGTTTTCATAGCGCCTGGCAGTTGTTAAGCTGTAAGCAAACACCGAGCTGTGAAGAGCTGTGCTGTTTTATCAGATCTTGGTACCACGGTGTTTTCCATCCTGGTCTATCACTAAAGAAGACACGGAGCTTCAACCATCAAATACGTACCAGAAACCAGAACTCGAGTGATATTATCTGGTTGGGGTGAATCCCCCCTGTGAATGGACATTCCTCCCAGAATTACAGGTTATCCACAGCTGGCTGCTGGACACTGTGGGGCCTGTCCTGCATTCATTCCCACTGGGCTGTATTTTACAGCACATCACCCCCACACACCTTCATGCTGTCAGGGAGGGAAGATAAATGCAGAAAATTTGTTTTGACTCTTAGCAGATCTTGAAATAGCTGAAGAAATGTCATTAATGAATTTCAGAAAATAAAGAACATTTCTGAGAAATATAACTACATTATTTTCTACAGTTTTCGGTGCAGTATATTTAATCTAGAAAACTCTTGCTGGTTCACAATGGTGGGTATTTTATAACATCTCAGCGATTTGGCATTGAGGCTGGCAGGACCATTTGGGTAGTAAAATAGTCTAAAGAGTGTGAATCAGAACCCTGGCCTATATTAATCTTCACAGCTTTTTCACTGGTTTCTCATTGTGTTATTCATTATGTGATTTGCAGGAGCTTCCTCAGGTGCCATTGACTTGTTACCATCTCCCAGTACAACAACCACCTGGACAGCTGGGCTCCTCATGGATAGCAATGACATGATTTTTAAATTTGATGGAAAGCAAGGAGCCAAAATCCCAGATGGAATAGTCCCAAAAAATTTAACTGATCAATTCACCATCACTCTGTGGATGAAACATGGACCTAGTCCTGGATTAAGAGCTGAGAAGGAGACTATTCTCTGCAACTCTGACAAGACAGGTGAGTCTGTGTATGGAAAAAATGTTATGCAAAGGGAGTATCAACAGCAGTGGAGTGTTGCCATCTCTCCTCATTTAATTCAGTCTGAGAAAAAACTAATCTCAGATGGTGCCCCTCCAGACATTGCTGATTTGAGAGCTTATTGAGGGGGCTGATGACTACCTAAATTTCAAACACAGCTGGGATAACACAGCTAGAGATTTCACAGGAATTGACTAATAAAATAACTATATTATGTTTAATTTTTTTTCATTATTTAGATTGGGAGAAACAGTTCTAATTCTTCACTGAAACCAGTTAGATGAATTGTGCATTTGGATTTGATTTATTAGCTGGGACAGGATGATTCCATGAACAAAGCTGATGTGGCATAATTCAAGAAGAGCCATAACGGTCCATGAGAAAGCTCAGTTCTTTGGGGTTTCTCTGATGTGGCTGGGTGCTGTCAGTGTGTAAGGCTCCCAGCCACCAAGGGCTGTGTGTGGCTGAGCCAGGTGTGTCCCCCCACAGAGATGAACCGGCACCACTACGCGCTGTACGTGCACAACTGCCGCCTTGTGTTCCTGCTGCGCAAGGACTTCGACCAGGCGGACACCTTCCGCCCCGCAGAGTTCCACTGGAAGCTTGACCAGGTACCTCCCTCCTGCTGCCCAAGGTCATCCGGGACCCTCCCTCCTTCTCAGGCCTTTAGACAGAACAGGGAACCACTCAGATCCCAGACCCCACATCTCAGATCCCAGATCCCAGACCCCACATTCTAGATCCCAGATCCCTCCTCCTCAGCCCCTCTAGACAGCAGAGAACCACCCAGATCCCAGAGCAGCTGTCCAGAGTCTGTCTGAAATCTTTTGCAATTACACTGCAACTTGCAGCTGTTACAACTCTAATTAGGATTCACATTAAAAAAGACAAATAAGTTACCTTTGTTGAGTCATTTTATGCACAACTTTTTTTTCTTTTTTTTTTTTAATTGAGACACACTTTAAATAGTAAGTAGAGGTTTATATCCTTTGCAGTGAAGAGAGATGTGACATTGCATATCGTTCCCTAAAAGATTTCCATTTATCATTTTTAAAAATCTGCTTTATCAGCACAATGAGAGTGATGGAAATGTTTTCAGTAAAGAGTATGCTGACACACAGAAAATCACTTCTATTCTATTGAAAATCCAATCTGCAGACCTTTTCTTTCATCTGCTGTGCTGTATGTAATTTCACCTTATTATTAAGAGTGTATTGCAAGAAAATTATTTTTAAAGAGATAAGAGTTGCCTTTCATAGATTTATTAATTCTAGGCAGGATAAGGATCATTTGGATGAAAGAAGACAGACTCCAGCAAAGTACTATATTTTTCAAAGCCAGTTTATTCTTATCTTTGAGTCCAAAATACGCTATTGAAGATGTACGTAGCTATAGGAATGTTTACTCTTCTAATTCACCTTCTAAAAACATATAAAATTGAGATCTCCATTGTGTTTATCAGATGAGTGTGGTAAGAAAGCCTGTGGTGGTCATAGCACTCGCTTTACATTTACACTAACCAGTCTGGAATCAGTTTGTGCTGTACTCAATATGAAATCTTACAGTGTCTCAAAATAAATTGAAATTAAATCATATTGAAGATTGCAAGTCAGGAGTAACTAATATCACCTCAGATAAGGCTGTTCTGAGTGCTGAAGATGGACTTGTATTTCTAAACTCTGTACTAGGCATCTAATTAATGATAATGCAAGGTTTTTGGGAAGAATTTTGATTTTGAAAATTGAGTGCAGCCAACTTCTATGTCCTTACAATGAGAGAACCAGTGTCCTCTCAATAAATGAAACTTGAGAAATATAACTTGTAATTTGGCTATGGACCTTCCTAACTACTACTGAAAACTCCTACATGATGTAAACTAGAGATAGAAAATATTTTTTAGGTCACTTGATTAATTTCCTTTCATTCAGCTGCTGTCAATTGATTTCCACATATTTTCAGCTGTTGTTCATAGCTGAAAAAGAAAGTACAATTAAAATATAAATAAAGTATAAATAAAGTATAAATAAAGTTTGTTATGGTTTGTGTGCCCAGACTTCCATGAAGATAAATTTATATTGTCAAGGTGATACTTGACAAGTTGTAAGTTTTGTTATGAAGGAACCTCATAAAAATTGCTGCTTTATCTCTTCTTCATACTCCATCTGGCCTATATGGTAGAGTAAATTGAAAGAAACTGAAAGTAAAACATATGTAAATAATGGGCCAGGAAGGAACTTGCATGGTTTTGAAGGCAAGGCAGTGAGAAATTGTCACTATAATGTAGTAAAATGATGCTTTCTTCTAGAAAGCATCAGAAAGTATTCTAGAAAGCATCTAGAAAGCATTCAGAGTGGTCTATCTTAGAACGCACAGGATATTTTAAAACCACATCATAAAACAAGTTAGGATCCTACTCAATATGAAAAGAAGCTGGGCTAGACTTTCAGGAGTAGATTAAGTGGATTATTTGCATATTTAGACACTGACATACCTCTGGAAATCTCACCTTCAGAACTGTTCATTCTGTAGTGGCAAACCCTCCAGTTCCTTTTTGTTGTTTTCTTAAGAAAACATTGGGAATGGAGCTGTGCCCAGATGCTGTCCCTGGTCCCCCACCTGCCCTGTGGGACAGGGCTCTGCAGACAGGACAGGGCAGAAATGACTCTGCAAGACCCTGCAGGGCTTGGTCCCAAGCACAGCCAGAGCAGAGGAAAATGTGGCAGAGCACTTTATTGCTGAGCTCACTTTATGAGTGCAACAATACAGAGATTGTTTTTGCTGAGAGGTATCTAGTGACCTTGGAAGAGGGTGAAGCTTGAACTGGTGAAATCATTTATCACTCTCACTGCGGAACAGTAAAATTTATGATACCAGCTGCTCTGGGCTCTATCTACTCCATGAGACTCTTCATTCTTTCAGGGCACTGACTAGGAGTGTGAGCCCATTGTCATCACAGGTTTAATGTAATTGTCTAGATCTCATTTCTGTGGTGGGTGAGTATGGCACACACCTTAGCTGCAGGCTCCGTCCTTGTCTGGATACACGGAATCCATGGAACATTTTACACAGCTGCACCTGAGCAGTGCATCTGGAGCCTTTCAACACCATGACAGCCTTGCACAATAAGTGTCTGGAACCTCCACGTGACAGTGTCTGCCAGGTTAGCTCTGGGAAGATTGTGTCTTTAAGTCAGTTCATAAACCTAAGGATTTATTTCCAGTATGGCTTTCAGTTTATTTGGCCCTATCTCTTCCATTAATGGCCTTTGCTAGGTGAATTTTTCATTTACTGCACTGATCCATGACCCGAGAGTGCCACAGCCCTGGGCAGATGTGCCTTTCCCAGTGACCTGCTGACACAGGATCTCTGTGAAAGGCACTGATAATCAGAGGTATCAGACTTTTTACTGAGGGTATCCTTGTTATTTATAAGAAACATGGGAAAAAAGAAATGTGGATAGTTTGGGATTTTCCCCACTTTCATCCTTTTGCAATTTAAGTGTCTTAGTTGTGAGAGAATCCATTAGCAGTAATCAGGAAGAAAAGGTATGGAAAGAGCAATGTTAAAGAAAATCAGTGTCAAGTTTGTAACGCTGGGTAATAAAAACTGCAAGAGATGCCCAGGTAGAGAAGGTTTCTTCATTTTACTTCCATTTCCTTGTAAGCCCAGGTGTTTCCTTTGTTTCAGAATCATGATCTTTATTCTGAGTTTCCCATTCAAAAGTTTGAATTTAATATCATGGTGTGTTTGTCAACATTTATGTCATTTCTTTTCTCATACTTTAAGTATTAGACACTTTTTAAACCGAAGAACATATTGCAAAAAGTTTTGTTACCAAAGTCAGTAAAAGGCATCTAAATTACCATCTAATTGTCTCAAAGAGAAGGGAACATAGGTGTTATTTTAAGTGAATTATTTAGGCAGCCAAATATGTATTTGGGCCATCTAAGAATAACATATAAAATATTAAAACTGTTTCTTTGACTGTCTTAGCTGTGAACCAAATCAGAATTGTAGTTTGAATGATGAACCAAGTCATTCAAGCCTTTGGTGACAGTAGAATACATAACACTAACTAGGATGATGTATTTCACTCTGTTCAGCACAGGTATTACACTTTTCGTACAAATATGAGGACAGACAAGCCAAAAGGTATTTCTCCTTCTCCTAAATCAATAGCATAACAACACTTTTTTTAGTGGGAGAAGGTATCTGAGCCAGAGATTAACAATTTTTTCATGTACTTTATTCACAGTGCAACATTATTAGTGCCCTGGTTTAACACTTCTCTGGGAACTCAAGGAATTTAAAGCTAGAACGGAAATTCCCAATCAAATTATTTGAAGGTGAACAGTAACATTAGCTCTCTTATTTGTCAGCTATTTCTAATATTTCTCTTTTACACTATCTGTGATTTATCACTGGTGCACCAGAATTTGTACAACACATGCAGAAACTGGTTTGGAAATGTTCAAGATCCATTACTTGGGCAATTTCCTGAGGCCCCTCAGGAAAATTAACTTAAAAGAAAAGCAGGTTGGTTCTCAGGTGATGTCTGAAGCATTTCACAAAGATAGGACTGATATCTTTATCCTTCCAAAGGCAGGTTAGAAGACAAAGAGGTTGTGTTATTAATAAATACAAATCAATTTATCCATGTGCGTGAACTGTTTATTCCAGCCTTGGAGCTGGGGTTTCTGGATGTCTGCAGTTCAGGAATAAAGTGTTTTTCCATGGATTTACTTTAACATCTGGGTAGTCTCTTGACAATGTCAAAGCCTAGAAAGGCATATTTTCAAGCACATGATGAAAAATTATGTAAAAATGCAGAACTGAGCAGCTTTCTAGTTCTACAGTGAAAAACAGAACACAGGGTGCTGCCTAACTGCAGTCAGCAAGTGTTACTGAACTGACATATTTACTTGATGCAATTTAGCAACAAGAAAGGTGGGTTATAATAAAATTATTTCATCATGAATGAACTACTGATCTAATTTACTAAGACACCTGGAAGTTACAGCATGGCAGCACAAAGACATGCTGCAGCTACTGTACATAATCAGGCTTTTCAGGTGCTTTATCTGTCAGCATGATTAAGCAATTTCATTATTTAAAGTTGTAATTAAGCCATCCATATTTTTGAAACCCATTGTAAAAATCAGTATTACACGTTATGAATTTCAAGGTTACAAAAGCAGGTCACAGCTTGCATGCAAATCAGTTTGCAAACTCTTCCCATCACTGCAGTGAAGTGTCCTGTGTCACTGCCACAAGTGAATGTAGAAAGGTTCTTATTTGAAAGCTGCATTTTCTAATGCAGTTATTTACTTGCACCAAATATGAACTTGATCTCCTAATCTTCCCTTTCTATACCCAGTAAATTTTTATTTTCTTATATTTATTATTGAAATTGTAGTGCATTTACATCATGCAACCTTGGCACAGAGAGAGATGCACTTTATATAGCCCCTTAAAATTCCTTCCAGCTTTATCCACTACTCTCTAAGTAATGCCTAATATTCTAAAAATATATCATTATGGCTGCTAGTGGTTTAATAAAACTTTAATCAGGCATTTGTCATGTGAAAGTAGCCATATAAACAACTCCCCACCTAAGACTGTAGGAGTCATTTAACTGTACTATGGATTTGTCAGTTCTCACTGCACCACCTCCCTAGGTCATCAAAATCAATATTCTTATTTACAGAGCTCCTGGGATCTATTAGGAATGACTGTGGTGGGTAAACCAAATGTGTGATTTACATTAATTGAAGAAAGATCAATTTCGCTTTTCATAAAGAGCTCTACTTTTCTAAAGATATTGACTGTCTTAAGACATAGATTTAAAAAACACTTTTTTGCATTCACCAGGATTTCAGAAGAATGTATATCTATTGGCCATATTGAACTTTGATGCTATTATTGTGTTTATGTGCTGCAGAGAGTAAAAAATTCCTGAGGGCTGAACTAGGCATCTGCAGAGCTGATGAGCCAGTGTGAATTCATTGGTGTGAATCTGCACTGGCCAAGATTCCAAAACATCTGCTTCCTTATCAATGAATATTCACTGTGTAAGCATAAAGGAGAATCAGCAGCTGTTAAATAAGCTCAGGGTAACTGTGCAGGTTTTCAGTTCAATGCCACTAATTAAAAATGTACTCTTCAAGCTGTGCTTGGATCTGTGAGCTTTGCCAGAGCATGGCAGAGCCAGGCTAACTTCAAAATTTAGCATTAACCATTTTCTCATTAGCAATTATGACTGGATTAGGTTACAAATAATTGTGGATCCACTTATAGTTTTGTAGCAGTACTAGTGCTGGCTACGAAATGGAAATCCTTGTGAATAATTTAATGACTTGAAAGCTTTTTCTACTTCAGAGTTGCATATTCTTTATAAGCAGGCAATGAACTCTACAGAAACTTCCTAGGCAGGCAAAAGCAGGATCCTCACTTGAATTTTCCATTAGCAGAAGTTGTTTTCAAATGAAATTCTAAGTGCAACTTTAATGTTATAAATTGCAAGTTTATTGAATCATAATTTCAGGAAAGTTCCTGGCATTCTTTGGTATTATTGATAGCTGTGATGTTTTGTAGTATTAGGGGTTTTTTTAAGTAATTGCATATTAAAGTCATAACAAACCTACATCAAGAAGAAAATTTCCCAAAAGAAGCATCGCTATGCCATAGAAGTTGCACGAAGTTCTGGTAGAGTACTATAAAAAACCTTCCAATTTTAAAATATCCTCAGCCAGTGAAGTTCCTATTTCTAATTTACTCACAACTGCTTGAAAACAGACAAAAAAGCTGCAGACTGATATTGCACAGATCTTCCTAGACCTGCTTTAGTGTTCTTCCAATTGGACAATGGTTTTCCAGACACTCCAGAATTTTACTGCATTTTTTCAAGCAGTTACTCAGAGTCCAGTGTCTCACTAAGTTCTTTTCCAATCTTACAGTGATCCTTTCATTGCTGATTCAGTCTTTTCCCTTCCAGTTTGTTCACTCCAATTAACCTGTGGACTCAAACCTGTTCAGAGGAATTTACTATTGCTGTAATTGCAGGCTTGGTCTGTGTGGCATTTTTTTTTTCCTAAGTGGCCTCATGCCCTCTCTCCCTGAGGCACCTCTACCACCATCTCTGGATTTGGATGCACTCCCAAGTGAGGGTTTGCTGTAATTCCATGGCCAGCACAGAGACCCTGATTTCAAATTCAGCCTTCATTTTCCGTATGATGAATATTTAACCAAATGTGGCTGATTTATTGAAAATTCTTGTAGTACCTTATCACCCAGTGCTCAGCTAAAGTAAACAGAAGGAGAACTGGGGTAACAGTTAAGTGTATTACAATTCAAACATAAAATGATGGTATTAATCTGACTCTAGAGTGTGTGCAATAGGAGACCATAGATAGTCCTGTGTGTGCAGAGGTGACAGAAAATGTCCAGTTGCTTTCAGGTAATAAGAGACATTGCTGCATGTCACACTTGGATTCCTTCCTGCAAGGGCAGAGCTGCTCTTGCTCTCCTTGACCATCACTTCCTAGCCCAAATGGCCTAATTGTGTTTGGATTTCAGAATTACACAGCTCTCAGCTGGCAGACAATTCACCTATTGTCTTTATTTCTGCAGTTACAGTTGTTTAATGTCATGTAAGACTTCCATATGACCTGGTCTGGGTCTGTTATTACATACTTTAGGGGAGCATGTTGGAATTTTTGTCATTAATATTCAGATTTTTTTTTCTTTAAGTTATTTACAATTTTGAAAGCAAACACCTGACCTATTTTGGCAAAACTAAAAAGGCATATTTTTCAGTGTTGGGGTTTTACCTGAAGAACCTGTTGTCCCATTTCTAACAATAGTAATTTCAGCACCCATTTACCAATCAGCAAAACAGTGTTTCACTGGGAAAATTTCAGACAGCTGAATTGTGAATAAATGTTTGAACCTTTAAAAAATTACTTTAATGAGATCCATAAAAATTTAAGGGCTTGTGCAACACTGGTATTGAAAATGTCTTGCCACAGTCTATTTGTTTCACGTCCCTAACGTCAACCCAGAACTACTCTGGGATGCAGATCCTCAATGCTGACTTGTTTCCTCCCATTAAAGCACTAAGATCATGATCATGATTAGTACTAGAAGCAAGCTGCATATTGATGAAATAACAGCATTCTCTGGCAAAGTCACAAATACAGCTGATAACTACCTACCTGATAACTACAGCTGATAATTACCTTCCTACGGTATATAACTTATAATCAGTCTGTCTGCAAAATGCCAGCTCTGTAATTAAAGTCCCAGCAGTCCCCATTTCACTAAAGAGACTATGCATAATATTTGGGTTGTATCATTTCCTGACTTACATCTATGTATAAATACAGCAGCATAGACACACAACATTCTTCACTTCACAGATATTATTAAGGGAGCCAAGTATGACTCATTGCCACCTTTTAGCTGCATTAAAAACAAAATAGCATTTGCTTTTCCCTGCATTATGTCCTAATTGCCTCCTGGAACAGAAGTAAATCCCAGACTAATCTGTATAGGGAAGGAGCACATATTTCTGCTGTGCCTTTGTGCTGCTGTAGCTTACTCCAGCTCAGATTGCAGTATCCACACCTGCCAGAGTAGCAGGCTCTGGGCTGCAACAAGGTTCCCCCCATGGTTCCCTGGAGCAATCCTTTCAATTCAGTGTGAGACTTGTGTAAAAGCAGGGATTCTTTCATCCCCGATTTGCACTGTGCACTTTCAACAGAGAAAATAATCTTTCAAGTAAATCACCTCTCCCAAAACGTGGAAATTGTGAGAGGTGTTTAGCACTCGTGACAGCTCCATCTGCCTTGGGTGAGCACGTTTATAGCAACTCTTGCAAGCACTCTCAGCACTTCCTTCATGGATCAGAGCCTTTGAAGAGGGATTTGCTGAGTGATGGGACCCTTCAAAGAGCCAGCAAAGGACAGGTCTGCAGCCCTGGGCAGGATCCGGGTGGGCGTTCTTCTGTGTGCAGACCAGCCTGGGAACCCCAGTGTTTCCCAGATGGGAGCTGAGAGCTTATGTGTCAAGTGTGGATGTTTATTTAATGAATTAATGCCAGTACATAACACTTCCTGTGGGATGTGCATCGATAAGGGAGTGTAGTCCTTTGGTCTGACAAAGTGAGTGATGTGTGTAGGTGGGACTGTGTGAGCAGGAGGAGACAGGAGCTCTCTTCAGGAGGTGTTTTCAGAGCTGAGCACAAGTGTTTGTCCTCCAAAGCAAACAAGCCCCAGCTACCCTGTTTTCTTTGTCTCTGGGGTCTACTTTGCATTAATCCCACTCTTTGTACCTTTATAACAACTTAAAAGCTGCCTGAACCAAGTGTTTTATTTGTTCAGACACCAGCAGCAAGGCAAGGATGTGTCATCCTGCTGTGAACAGAAAAAAGACAGCCTCTTTTTTCTTCATGCAACCTCCTGATGCTCAGAGAGACAAAAATCCTCAGTTCCTGAGGACCCTTCAGGAGTGTGGCAACACCTCACAGTTGTCTCAGTCCTTGGAGCAGCAGGCAGTCAAGATGCCTGACTCAAATGTAACCTTTAAACATTTGAGTATTAGCATTTCAGCCAGGTTTTTAGAAAGCAAACTCAATAAAACCCCTGTAAATTAATATTTGAGAGGTAATGGCAAAGAATAGCAGGGTTTGTTTTGTATTAACACTCATAGTTTTTGGGTTTTTTAATTAAGTCTGTGTTTTGATTAAGTATTACTAATAAACTGAAAATTATTTGCTTGGTTTTCTTGCAAAGAGTATGTTTTTCAGGAGGCGTGTTAAATAGGCATTTCATTTGGTTTATGACCACAATTCCATTTGCAGACAGAACCCTCCAGAGTGAAAAATAAGTTTGTTGTAAATCTCTTAATGACAGGCAGAATCCCTGCATGTGTCACATAAGAAGGCAGATTTTGGAGATGAGAGAAAGTGATTTAAATTCCAGATAAGATTCAAAGTTGAATGATGAGGCCTCATGAGTGAAATGAAGTAGAATTCTATGTGTGCAGTCTTGAGGAAGGAGCAAACTCACAGACCAAAAGCTCATTTCAGCTCCCTTTGAAGTCAGGTTGTTCAAAAGCCCACACCTTTTCAGTTTTGGAAAGGACATTAATAATGCAAGAAAATAAGACTGACACAATTTGTGCCTCAATGTACACAAAAACATCCCTAATCTGTGTGCTCCCTTCCCAGTGATGGCCTCAGGAACATAATGGGTACCATTTGGAAATAAAAGTTTCATGCTTTATAAATGCATGAATAGGAAAAATTCAAAAAATTAATTGAGCACTTCAAGAAATAATGTCAATCAAACATCAGGTCTCAGATTAGGAAACAAAGGCAGTATTTGGGCTGTTTCAGTTAGGTAGGAGCTCAAAGCATCTGGTGGGTTTCATAGTTCTCCTTAATATTATTCTTATTTGTTAAGTGGTAAATGTGTTCAGTTTGTGAATAATTCCCAAAGACATGATCTCCGCAAGTTTTTGCATATTTTCATCTCTGATCATATATATACACATTTGCATACATAACATTTATAGTAGCTTCTTTAGTTTAAAAATATATTTAACAGAAAATTTATACTGAAAAATCACAGTGTAGATCAATATCTGGCATATAAATGAAACAATCATAGAAGCCCTTTAAATTGGGAGGTAGGAAATTAAACTTGTAGTGTTTATTCTGGCTAAGACTTTGGTTGATCTTTTTATTCCTCAGATTCAGTTGATTCAAGCTGATCTTAAAAAATGTCCCCATGGTTCATTACTCAGTAGAAAGTGCATTCATCTCAGAATATTGATCATCCTTTCCATTTAGATAGGAGCTGTTTTCCACCCTGACAGGAGCAAGGCAATATTTTATTGAGCCTAACACATTGCAGCATCCGTGGTGGGAGGTAGAGTGCCTCTCTTCCCTTGCTTTTCCTGTTCCCCTCAGCTGTTGATTTCCAAAGGCAAATCCAAGCTGGCAGTGGCCATGCTGCATCTCTGAAGCAAAGGTCTTTGCATTATTCTTAATGGTTTTATTTGTTCTTTTTATACCTTGACATCAGGGGACTTTTCTGCCTTTTGTTAATTCATGATTGATTGGTGCTAATTAATAGAAAAATAAAGAGGATTTTAAAAATAAAGGAAAAAAGGGATAATACACCAGGATGAGTTACTGTTCAGTAAAGCTTCCTGTTACAAGTAGTGAAGTATTATAAGAACAAAGAGCAAATAACATAGAAATCTTTTTTTTATTTATTTACTTTTTTAAGCAACACTAGAGGAATCTGGAAAACATTTTAAGTGGTCTACTCCCCATCCTGGCTGTCTCACTTTCGCTGGCAGCAGTGCTGCTCCTTTCATTGGGTATCCGCTTCAGAAGGGAATATTGCTTCTGAAACAGGAGGCCACTGCCCTGCTCCCATTCTAACTCTCCTTTGGAGACCAGCCCTCAGTCCAGAAAGCCTGGAAAGAGGGATGTCCCAGTCCAGAACACCACAGTCAAATAACGTTAACTGGGTTTATTTATATGAGGCAGCAAGAGCAAAAGAGAGATTAATGGCCAGGAAACATTTCCTTACTGGTGAAGAAGAACCAACATTCATCTTAATCCCATGGAGATTTCTTTATGGGACCATTATAACAGTTTATATAAATTATTTTCCCTTCTATTACCTACCAAGACTGTTATTTGGTAGCTTAAGGAATATCAATAATAACTTAAATAGTATAGTTAACAGGGATCAGTTTTCATTAGCTGTGTATAACTTCAATTGTTTAGTCTCAATTTCAGTCCAACTCAGTTATTAAATACTTAGTTTCTAAAAATGTTTTTTATCTTTGTATGCTCTGATAATTTCTCTTTCTTTAATAGTGTTTAGATCAATTTATGCTGATAGGAACTGTTGAAAGTACCCTGAAATCTTTACAACTAGAACATTTACAACTAGAATAGTACAAATTGGTCTAAGAAAATATTCACATTGATGTGAGCTATTTGGAGTTTATTAATTTCAGTGATTGTACCATGTTGACTTTCTAAAAACAGTGTTCCCTTTTTACTTTAAAGCTTTAGAAATACATAACTATTCTATAACACTCTTTTCAAATGTTACACTCTAGTTTGTAACTAAAAACCCCCAAGTTTTCTGTGTATGTATGCATGTGCATATTTATGTATCTCACACATTCATATGTATATATATTCCACTGAAAGCTGTAAAGGGCTGCACCAGTGAATTGTTTTTACCATCTCTCCATCTTACAGTAATGTAAAAGTCTCCTGGTATGGGACAGAGTTGTCAAGTCTCTTCTAAGAGTAAGACAGGAGACTAATCTGTGCAAGTGAACAGCCAGATAAATTTCAAATGAGAGTGGTTTCTGATGGAAAAGGGCCAGCACTGTGGTTATGCAAGATCTCATCTGGGGACTGCAGAATAAGAAATTAAGAGATGTCTTTAGTTATTATTTCGTTGCCTGTCCTTTCTTTTTCTACAGTTAGTGAATAGAGGTTTACCCTGAGATTTCTTAAATCCTTTCTGTTTTCACTGAAGTTTCATTTGCAGAGGACTCAAATGTCATGTGTGGTTGGAAGGAAGCTGGCTTCATTAAGTGCTGGAATACTAGAGTGGCTGTTATGATTCCAGAAGGGGCAGGGGATGCTGAGGTGCAAGGCAGTGATCTGCTCTGCCTGGCAGAACGCTGGCAGCACTGGGAGGGAGGACACTGGCTAACAGGGAGGTCAGTGCCACAATTAACATCCTCTCTCCAGTATATGGGGCAGGGAGCTCAGACAAACCAGATAATAAATCTTGGAAAACTCACAGTCAGATTTGTATACTTAGCTCTTTTCCACTGAGAATGACACACAAATCAGAATAAAACTAACTCACAGTAATGAGAAATTTGCCCCAGTTGCTACAGGGTGACTTGCAGTGTCTGTGTTCACCTTCTTTCTTGAGATGAAACACATTGTCTGTGTCAATTAACCTCCAAATAAAACACGCTGCAGTGTTCTGCAAGATTCAGGTTTTTAATTGCAGGAAAATCAAAGACCAAAACATGTCTTAGATCTGGAAGTCTGGTGCTAAACACAGACTCGCCTGTTTTAGGTGGTTGCTCTTCCTTCTGCATTCATTTGAATGGACATGGAGGGGAAATGGGCTGAGGAGGGAAAAATAATTATTTTTATTTGTCACTGCAAAGTAAAGAAGAATTTCTGATAAAATACAAGAAGGCATTTCCTATGGGAACATCCGCAGCTATAAAGAAAGATAATTGGCAAACTTGCTATATAAATGTATTTCAGGAATTAGTTTGGATGAATTGGTATTGTTGGGGTATTTCTCAATAGAAAAAAAATGGTTAAAAGATTGAACTTTCCACACCAAAATTTCCTGAGTGATTTAATGGACATCCATACTTCTGTTTGACATGTTAAATTAACCGTATTGTGTAATAAGTGGTAGGGCTCAAGGTATTCTAACAAAATATTCTATCCATATTTTCTTAAAAAATATCAAATCTTAGGGATGTTTCCTGAACTGTCTGTGAAAATCTGGTTTTTTAAGTGAAAGAAAATGTCTAATTCATATAAACATTAAGCAGAAGGAAAAAATATGTACTAGACAGTAAGTAAATAGTTGAAAGTATCTGTTTGGAAAGACTGTGATTAGATACATGCTTATTTGCATAAAGCATTTACTTGAGCAGGTACACAAGAAAATCCAGCAGGTTTTTCTAATGGACAGTTTTCTAAACTATCCAACTGATTAGACTGATTAGTTCACATTGAAGAAACAATTGTTTTATAAGATACACAAACTCTCATTTTAAATCAATCAGCATGAGGCTGCATTATCCTTTCAATAAGTGAGATTATAAGGGCAAGGCAGTGCTTCCCAGTCCTTCACCTCCAGTTTGTTTCAAAGTACACAAATGTGGGAAATCCCTTCTGCTTTGCTCACCTTTCTGAAGAAGGTGTCAGTGCAGGGACACCTGGAGGGAGCTGTCTGGGTCTCACAGTGTCTGTGGAATGTCACTGGTGCCTACTTCAGGGGCTCAGGCATGAGGCGCTGGCAGCAGAGCCCTGAGAATGGCATCCCTGTGGCTCTGCCCACCTCAGTAGCATCACAAGAGGATTCTCTTCCTTTTATCCATTCAGCTAGGGTAGGAAATACAAACTGTTTCCAGATTCCTCACCAAAACTCCTGTGAGGAAGCAATATCTTGCTTGACATTTCCATAAGGAGCAAGGAAGTCTCTTTTGCTCCCTTCTCTGGGTAATGTTCTTCTGATACTGAGCTGAGTTTCCAGAAAGAAGGGATTCATTTGAGCAGTGTTCATCTCCTTTATTCTATGACTGATCACATACAGTCCTTTACAAATGCAGCTATAGAAGAATGGGTAATTATTTTTCCAAATTAACTCCCTGTACACAGAGCTGTAACATCACATCAACATCTGTACTAGAGACATCCAAGTTCTGATACAGCTCTGATAGCTGTGGAACAGTTTCCTCACCAAGGAGTACAAATTACTCCATCCTACAGCCACTCCTGCTGACACTTGGAAGAGTGGTGATGCCCCAGACTCAAAAGCAGAAAAGCTGGTCCAGAGCAAAGCAGTCTGGCTGGTTGGGTTTTTCCTTCACTGCCAGCCACCAGCTGTCAGAATTCTGCAGCCTGCTCAGGGAGACTCAGTAATCACTTTTGAACAGGGCTGTGCAGGCTGAGGTTCAAGCTACAAGATTTATGTGGAGGTTACATGTGCAGCAGTATTCTTATGGACAAAACACTGCTTTGTGTTATGGGGAGTCGGTGGTCTGAGACAGAGATGACACACACTTCAGAGTTACATGTGGCAATAGAGCGTGATTTATTATTTGAGCTCACTTTATATAGGGGATTTGAAATGCCCCCGTTTAAAATGCTCATTGGTCTGGTTTTAACACCTTCCAGTTCTCTGACCAGTGTGATGTCTGCAGTTTAGGATGGAACATGATTTGGTGAAGTCCCTATATGTANGCTCCCAGACCAGTGAGCTGTCTGCAGTTTAGGATGGAACGTAATTGGTTGAGGTTCCTGTCAGTCAGCCCAGGGGCTGGTTTATGGAACTGGCTGGATTTCGTACTTATAGCCAAATTAATTGCCCAGTACAAACCAGCTTGTACTGTGACATACTGTGACATCGCCTCCTTTCTTTCTTTAATAAAAATTGCATCGTGCTCTCTGTCACCCATCTGCAAGGGCCCTTTGCAAACCGGGTGATGGAAGGGCAGCAGGGGTTTAATTTGCATGAGGCCATGTATCACTGTAGCTGCAGCATTCAGGTTTAGGAGCTGTTAGGTGAGAGCTACTAACATTCTTCAGGCTAACATGTCACAGGCTATTTTCTTAGAAGTGACAAGCTACAACTTATCTAAAAACCAGAAACCATTTAACCCTTAAACTATTTAACCCTTAGAACTGTTAGAGAAAAACCCAACTACTAGAAAAACAATCTGTAAACAGAAAAAACAGTTTGTAAACAGGAAAAAATAATTTTTAAACAAATGTAGTCCTTATATGAACTGTCACTTTAGGAGTCCCAGATTTCCATGAGGTAGGTCAACAATTGTTCTGGTTACTGCTCCATTGATGTCTGTTGAAGAGTCATCAGGAGGATGCTGCCTGTGGTCCTGAGCAGGATGTAGTGCAGGCTGGACACATCTGGCAGGTATCCGATGAGTCCCACTGTCTGTTGAAATGCACATATATTCCCTTCCCCAAGTAACAAGGTCCCAAAGACCCCCCCATGTATTGGTGAGG
>VXAX01005990.1:590424-610105 GCA_013399835.1 Leptocoma aspasia | reverse complement strand
GAAGTTCTAACTTTGTCTTACCTTGGGATAGATCTTAGTGAGATGTTGGACACCTCCTGTTATTCTGACTAATGTTTGAACCTGATGCAAATGATCAGTTCCCAGCATGTATGTGTAACTCAGGCTGTTGTACCTGCTTGCATATAATTTTTTCAACTTTTTTCATTGTTCACCTCTTGGATGGGACTTTGATGAGTAGTCAAATGATGGACTTGGCAAGTTGAAATTATCACAGAATGACAAACTGGAGCTGGTTGCAGTGATTAGTCACATAACTCCTAAATTCATAGGATCTAGAGTGAAGACCTGGGAATTCATAGCATAATAGAATTTTTGAATTTTGAATTTTGTAATTTTGAATAATAAAATTTGAAACAATTATCATGTGCACGAACAATTTTGTCCTGGGACCACCTAGAGACGGTAAAGTGTGAACTTTATCTATAAATCCTTAGAATTTTTTTTTTCTCATATATTAGCTATTTAGCATAACAACACTCATAACTGGGCATACAGAAGTAAAGATTATGGTTCCTTATCAAATAGGTACAACAGTCAGGAATTTGATGNGTCCTGCAGACCCCAGGCAGGGTCTCCCACAGTGTCAGTTCCCCATGAGCTGGGATTAAGCCCTCCTGCTCCACTCCCCACACAGCTGCCCGTGTGTTGCTGCATTTTTAATACACCCTTTTGCACAGCTTGCATGGCACAGCTTTCCGCTGAGGATCCCTTGCCCAGAGGAGGGGTGGGGACATAAAACAGCTGTTTGAGTGCTTCGGTATGAAGAAAGCTAAAAGGTTTACAAAAAAACCTGGAAGCTTGCATTACTGTTTGTGAGGATCCAAGGGAAAACAACTGCATGCCAGTGTCCAGCACTTTAAGGAAACTTTGGTACAACATTAGGGCAGAGGGCTTCAACAGAGACCTGCTGTGCTCACCTCAGAAGAACACACTTCTCTCTGCTATTCTCTGATGATCCCTTTCTGAAAAAGGAGGGGATCAAGTGATAATCTCTGTATTAAAATGGTTACCTTACCCAGCTTACCCCAAGGCTGACAGTAAGTGCAATGCAGAGTTTGTTTCTGTGTATACATTTTGCTGAGCTGCAGCAGCAGTCAGCTGAGCAGCAGCTATCTCCAGACTGGCATGGGCAAAGGTACAGTTCATACACCTCCCTCCCTCCTTCTTTGGCAAACACCCATCAACCGCCGTGGCAGGCAGGTCAGAACACACAGACGTGGCAACATTAGTTAGAAATACCAGAGGGTGAAAGGAAAAAGACCCTACTACAAACAGTTGCTCAGTCCTCCTGCCTCCTTCCTCCTGTACAGTATCCTCTAGTTTTCCCACTTTTACCTAGTAAACCTTTAAAACATGAAGAGACTCTATATTGATGCTTTACAGCACTTTCTGTCCTACAGGTAGTTAATGACACGTGTAACATCCTGGAAAGAAGCCATAAGAACCATGTGAGCTGTGCTGGTGGCTCAGAAGCGTGGTATGCTCCATGTAAGGCAAAAGAGGCCACTTCATAATAAGCTAGTCAGCTTATTTTGAGCTAGTCAACACAAAGCACCTTTAACTGTACCAAATGCAAAGTTATGAATTTGTGCTCCTAATCATGTGCAAAGAATGGGAAATGACCTTGGAAAACCAAGGCTCTGTAGAGGAAGTGGGAGGCAAAGTGCAAGTAATTATGTAAGTGCTGTCAGTAAGGTACTGCAGCAGAAAAATGGGGGTATGCTGACAGCAGGGTAAAAAGTTTCTTCTGTGACACTGACAAGACCAAAATAAATTTTCTGTGTCCAGTTCTTCATAAAATGGTACAAAAAATTTAAAGAGAAAAAAATTGACCTAAGGTTGAGGAGAGTGCTGTCCAACGAGAGATCTCAAACCCTTGATCTTTTTAATTGAGCAAAAAGGAAACAAATTATTTGGTTATGGCAATTTGAATGCTTGAGGGCTTTTCAGCCTAGTGGAAAAGAGTCAATCAGAATCTGTGTCTGTAACCAGAAGCCGAACGTAAAAGGCACAAATAAAGCCACACATCAATAAATGCCTCCATTTGAAGGAACACAGAGGTCCTATTTAGGTCCTTGGAGTTCTGGGATGACCTTGGTTTTGAATAGCCCCCACTTTAAGTCAGAGCAGTTTTGCCAGTGTTTTACTTTTTAGTGTCCTTTCTTGGGGCTGCCTTGTTGGCTTCCCTTCAGCCACAGGTCTCATTCCAAGTCCCACTGCCGCTATCATTCCCTTTCATTTCCAAACCAATTTCCTTTATGCAGGGTAATAGCAGGAGCTGCAAAAGAGTCACTGTAGGGTTGCTGATCCCTGCATGGTGCCAAGGCACCGGACATTTTCATCCTCCAACAATGTTCTGTCTGTTGTATGCAGCCAGAGCAGGGCATAAAATCCCTTTGATATCTGCAAAGGCTGCAAGTCAATTCTTCCATTGTTTTATTTATTTACTCTAGTTAAAGTAATATGTCCACATCAAAAGAATTCACTTCCATAATTTCTATATTAGGGCTTCATCATTTTTCTTTTTGTTTTTATTCTCTTACATTTGCACCCACTTACAATACCTTGAAAAGTCAGCATTTAAAACAAGGATCTCCTTGTTTCAGACCATGCTGGTTGGAAAAATAGGATGGCTGTCAAGTGCAATAGTATATTGTTTATTATTATTATAGTAGTAATAATAATAATAATAATATATTAATAAATTATTGCTAATATTTTTCTAAATTAGGAGATAGCTGAAAACTTAACTCTATTACTAATAATCAATGTCCTTTGGGAAACCAAAATTCAGATGGATCCATCATACCTCTAGATTCTACCAACTCAGAGCTGCAGTGGATGAGAATCTGTGTGGTATTCTCAATTACACAGTAGCTGTCAATCATATAATTACAGAAAAAAAAAGAAAGAAAATAAAAAATACTGGAAGTTCTAACTTTGTCTTACCTTGGGATAGATCTTAGTGAGATGTTGGACACCTCCTGTTATTCTGACTAATGTTTGAACCTGATGCAAATGATCAGTTCCCAGCATGTATGTGTAACTCAGGCTGTTGTACCTGCTTGCATATAATTTTTTCAACTTTTTTCATTGTTCACCTCTTGGATGGGACTTTGATGAGTAGTCAAATGATGGACTTGGCAAGTTGAAATTATCACAGAATGACAAACTGGAGCTGGTTGCAGTGATTAGTCACATAACTCCTAAATTCATAGGATCTAGAGTGAAGACCTGGGAATTCATAGCATAATAGAATTTTTGAATTTTGAATTTTGTAATTTTGAATAATAAAATTTGAAACAATTATCATGTGCACGAACAATTTTGTCCTGGGACCACCTAGAGACGGTAAAGTGTGAACTTTATCTATAAATCCTTAGAATTTTTTTTTTCTCATATATTAGCTATTTAGCATAACAACACTCATAACTGGGCATACAGAAGTAAAGATTATGGTTCCTTATCAAATAGGTACAACAGTCAGGAATTTGATGTGGTTATCTATCTATCTATCTATCTATCTATCTATCTATCTATCTATCTATCTATCTATCTATCTATCTATCTATCTATCTGTCTGTCTGTCTGTCTATCTATCTATCTAAAATATGCATATACCCATTCCTCATTTTGGGATAAAATTTACGTTGACCTTTCAATGGATACCAAGGCAGCCTTGCCTCTCCCACATGAATAAACCCCCAACATCTCCAACAACAAAGAGCAAGGAAGGGAGCACTCCTTCCCTTCGGAAGCAGTGCAATCCATCAGTCCCTGGTGGCATTCAAAGCCTGAATTGACTCCTGAGGTTTCACCACCCTCCTGTTGAGGAGAGTTGAGCATACCCTCAGGGCACGACTACAGCCATATGTTTGCTGCTTCCAGAACAGACAGATTTTATGAGAATTGGGGGGACAAGATAAAATAAACTACATAATCACTGCACAGATATAAACAACTATCAATAAACTGAAAAAAAAAAAAAAGAAATGGCAATAGCTATTTGAGCATCTAATTAACACGATGAATAAGACTAAGCAGCTTGTCTTGCTGAGGTAATGTGTATTTTTCCATCAAACCAATCAGTGATGAATAATGACCAGCATAATATATCAGGGTAAATATAAGCACTTCTTGTCTCCCTAGGATGGAAACTAACTAATCAGCACACATTCAAACTGGGGTATAAGTATGATTAAAGATAAAAAAACCTCAGATAATACAGATTCATTTGAAAAACTTTAACCATTTGATTAGAGACACTAGCATGATCTTTGCTAGTCATCTCCATCTAGGATGGCAAACATGTCTGTCTCTCTGCACAGCAAAAAGGAGCAAACACAAATTGATTGGGGGAGAAATCAGAGGAAGATGAAGTATTTATCATGGCATTTTTAAATGCTCTAATTGTACCGTAATTGACAATCCTGGATATTAAATTTGCAGCTGTAAACTATAACTAGGCAAATTAAATTTACTCACCCTTCCTAGCAGTTCATTGTACTTTATGGATGCTCACCTCATATAATTTGGTTGAAATGGGTGCCTCCTCTATCTTCAAGCAGAGACAGGTGGTGGATTTCACCCACTAAGGTGTGAACATCTGCCAACACCTGCAAGGACACATATTTAGAGATAATAGCTCACTAGTGAGATCTCCCATGCTTTCAGCCTGTCAGATACAAATGCCACACTTTTGGAGAGTTAGAAATTGTCACTTTTCAGACCCCTTTCCTGAAGTAGGGGATCCTGTTCCACCAGTATCAGTGGGGAGGCTGTGGTTGCAGTGGCTTTTATGTGCTCCTCTGGGGTTCTTTGCTTTGTTCTGCACCAATTTGGATAACTGGACTGCCAGAGCAAAGAAGAAGAGAGGTTGTATAGGAATCTTTAAACCACTAGGTGTTATGTGATGGTAAATGACAATAGCAGAAAAAGTATTTCTTTTTTTTTTCCTAGGAGGAAGGGATGATCTATTAAAAAAAAAAAAGAAAAAAAAAAAACATCTTAGTCATGTAGGATAAATATCTCTGTGCTCATAATTTCATGGTGCAACATGGACATAATTTGATTTTGGTGTGGACAGATGTTTATGATGGGAGAAATCTTAGGGAAACAGCCCACTGCAAGCTGATGAAGTGTCACTGAATACAAAAACTTATTCCTTAGTAAGTTATTCCTGGAGCTTGCAGTGCTATTTCATGCCTTGTTCTTTGATAAACAACTAACATCATGTCAAACTAAATAATAAAATCAGTTAGTTAGGAACTTAAATACATTACTATACAATAGTCAAGGTCTTTTGGTACTGATCATAAGCATCTTAAAAGACCATTCATTATGCATAGCTTTTGAATTCAATGCCACTGTTATTTTGCCTACATCTTTATTATGCCGCTCTGCAAAGTTGCCATCATAATTAATTTCTACAGAAAGGGCAAGTCATTTCACTTTTATTAAGCAATTTTGCAGCTTATGAAAAATAACCCGTTGCCCTGCTTCCTGAACACACTTTCCATCTAGTATTTATGTGCAACTGGAGCCACTTTGTCTGTCTCTCTCTCCCTCTCAGTTGAACTTTGCATACAGCTCAACAGCAGTTGATGCTTTTGTTCCTGTTGCAGACTTGTCCCTTTTCTGGTGCTTGCACTACCTCCATTTTTTCACATAATTAGGGTCAGATGCTAGTTCCCTGAATTAAAAGGCATTTGGGCTCTCCTTCCAACAAGCCTTTTACTCCCTTCTTGCAAAACAAAGCTGTCACATGTATTCTTTAGCTGGTGTTGGATTACATTACACCACTTGACCACGCTTACTACACTAAGATAATTATGCCAGGTATTTTGCTGATAAAAATCACCATGGCGTTATTGTGTGCTGTGGAACTCTATCAGTTCATATCAGCAGAAAATTGGGTTCTTTGTAAGAATTTAGGGACAAACCTCAAAGTTGCCATAAGGATTCTCACCAGCCTAACCAGCATTTCTGGAAGTCCTTCAATGATGCAGAAGAAAAAGAACCAAGGAGTAAGCAAATTTATTTCCACAAAAATATCCCACAAACTTTCTGCCACTTGCCCAACTGTTCATCATCAAGTAGCAGAGAAATACATCCTTTGCAACCCTTGGTTTTGCTGATTTACAGTGCCACAGGCCAGCTCCTACAGCTCACACAAGCACTGCTCCTGGCTGTGCTATAAACAGAGATAAAGAAATTCTGTAATGAACCTTGAACTAGAAAGTATGAGAAGCTTATAAAGGGCTGCCCAGGAAGGATAAAAAACTGCTCTCAGTGGAGTTTTACTGGTAGTAAACTTGGCCCAAAATGTTAAAATTTAAAAGAGCTCCTGCTCTTGGAGCCCATGCAGGACAACTCATTTGTGTGAGGCCAAGCTGTGGGTCAGCTGGAGCTGGGGTTTGCCCTGTGGCTTCTCAGCATTAAATAGCCTTTCAAAAAGCTGCAGGTTCCCACCAGAGTTTGAAACCAAGAATCACAGACAGTGAAAATGGAACACAGTGTACCCACAAGGGATTGCTCCCACTGGGCCTTTTGGTCAACAAGACACTCCAGTGTGTCTTCTCTATCAAAGCAGGTCATACAATACCTCCTAAGAGTGACATTGAGGGTAAAAATCCTGCTGGTCATGCTGGTTCCCAGTAACCATCTTGAGTTTAAAATTATTCTCAGTTCACCCCATTTTAACAAAATAAATTCCTTGGATGAGAGTATATACTATTTCTATCACAAGAAGTAGTATACATGATATTCTCACTCTGGCAGTGCTTTTGATTTGTGTTATTTTTCTACATTAAGGTTTTTTAAATTAAAATAGATGACAAATCAGGCATTAGCCACATCTCTGGATCTGACCAGTCAGTTATGTGCTGGCTTAATTGCATTACTTTTAACTGACTTGCTTCACATTCCAAATATCAAGCATATCATTACTCATATATAATAAATATACAATAAATATACAATAAGTATAATAAAATACCCTAAAACTATGTGAAAATACTGCTTTTATGCAAAAAAAAATGGAGGGAGTCTCAGAGAAAAAAGCTATTTCCTACATTGTACAAAACTAGTGCAATAAAACAATCTAATAAATCAGAGTGTTCTCACAAGTTGAGTTGTTTTGTCAGTTGAGTGCTTGAAATGCTATCTAATGTCTCTGTGGAAATGGCTGAAAGAAACAACAGATGTCTCAGATTTTTGCCTTTCATGTCTTATTAAAATCAAGATAAGATGGAAAGGCAAACAAAGGGTTACTCATCATTTTTCTCTCCCTGGAAGAAGTTCCTGTGAGCACCACCTACAAGAAGAGGCAGCGATAACTGAAAGACAAAAAGCAATTTAGATAATGATGAACATTTATAGAATAAAAGATGCATTAAGAACACTATTCCCAAGGATAATAGGTGGAAAGGAGACAAGAAATTCTGCAAGCAGCTCCTGTGAACAATGTGGCAGTGCCACTGCAGCCTTCGGCAGAGCCATCTTGCGTTGTTCCCTGCCACTCGCATTCAGCCGGGGAGCCCTGAACGAGAGGCTTGGGATCTGATTTGTGCTGGATGTTTTTGACTTCACTCCCTCATTCAGACTTGCAGCTCTGGCCTCTGAGCCACATCCCTGCTCTGCAGAGACTGAGAAGCTCTTACCTAAGTAAGGCTTGAGTGATTTGGAGCATCTCACTGGGTGTTTGCATCAGGCTTTTCCACTGTCATCGCCTCAGGTGTCTCCAACTCCTGCTTTCATCCACTCCCCACACTGCCTTACGTGTGAAGCAGCAATGTTTGCCATTGTTGATTATCTGCTAAACTACAAGAAATATTAAAATTTGCTTCACATTGCTATGGTAGCCACTTACACTTTGTACTAGAAGCCAAAGTAAACACCCAATCCTTTATTCTGTTATTTTCTCCTTCTGTTGCTGCAGGAAGATGAGTATGTAATTTGCATTGGCTATACCAAGCATCTCCTGATAAGATGAAAATCTTATCAGGCTATCTTGAGAAAATGCACATGCAAAATGTGACCCAAGCAGTATTTCTAAGCCCACTTTCAGCACAGCCTGGGGAGCACACATCCAGCCACCACTCTGTGTGTGTGTCACCGTGTGCTGGGTGTCACACAGCCACCAGGATGGCTGGAGGTCCCAACATTCCCTGAGGACGCCTCTCCTGCCACTCCCACACCTCCACAGGTAAAGTTCTGAATCAATCCAGGCTGTGAATGGCAGTACTTGATGAAGCTTTAGAGAAAAGGTGCCAGAGAAGAGATCAGACTGTTCTGCAGTAAAAGCCACTTATAGGAGATGTGCAGAAATCCAGCCAAGATACTTTAAAAAATAAAATAATAATCCTGCTTTTGCATTCCTGAGCCAAAATACTGTAGAGGAGTTCACACAGAATAGGTTGGCTTTGATCTTAAAAATTTTACACTTCAAATAAGGAAACTGAAGAGATGGTGTTTCTTCCCTTGGTTATTTTCATTTTAGGCCTGAATCCCAAGGTGCTGATACCAGTGGGATGTGCTGATGCTAAGTGCCACTGAAAACTGACAAAAACCAGTTTTTAGACCATTCAGTGAATGATCTCATACATAATACCAAAGGCCTCAGGCACTGGAAAATATTGGGCTGGTGGGTGGTATATGTGAACTTGTCTTTAGAGAAGGCTGTCTTCAATTAGAGAGCCATAGAACAATTAAAAAAAAAAAAAACCAAAACCTGTAATTAACTAATTTTTGGACATTCCCTACAAAGATTCAGACCTTTTATTTATATACAGATGCATGAGAATCAAAACACTTCTGTACCTATTATAAAAGTTTTTAGACTAACTGTAAAGCTGTGTTGCATACATGTCTTTATAAGGTTTACTTTTGTTTATAGAATTGCCAAAAATATAATTATGTGGATTAAAGCATTCAGTGGCAAGTTTCTGAGTAAAACCAGATTTTGGGTTTGTTTCAGTGGTTACACTGCCACTAATTTTTGGTTCCTTAAGGAAAAAAAAAATCAAACCTAAACCAAAACAAATTATTGCTGCTTGATTGGGAAGCTGTAGCACCTCACCACCTTGTGGCAGCTTTAAAAACCCAGCCAGGGATGCCTGTGGTGGCCAAGAGACTTCTTAGCCACACAGTTTGGTTTTGCCAAGGCAGAGCACCTGTAATTTGCATTGACTATGCCAAGCATCTCCTGATAAGGTGAAAATCTTACCAGGCTATCTTAGAGAAAGTGGACACTTTAACATTAGATAATTACAGAACACCTGAGAGATGGGGCAGGGGCATCCTGGAGAGCACAGCCTCTGCACTGCCTTAGTCAAAGCAACCCAGAGATGGGCTCTGGAAAATTCATCCTAAATGATCACTCATGTTGGGGAGAAGCTAAAGACTATCCTTGCCTGCCTCCTGTCCCCCCCGGCCCTTGCAAGGTTTTAATATGCTATAAATTAGGAAATACCTGTAGCTGATGTTATAAGACAAACCCAAAACAACTACCCTTTTGAAGATGACCTGTCAGGTGTTCCATTTTCCAAAGAAAAGATTTGGGCATGTGTGCCTAAACAAAGGTTGTAATCTTGGCAATTCTTCACTGGAGCAGGAATTTACAGCTGCAGGTGCAGGATGAAGGAAGGGAAAAGGGAATGCTGTGAAGGGGGCACTAACCCCTCTATTAGGCCAGGCTGCTGTAACATGCATTCCTGTCTCAGGACAGGATTACAGCTACAAGTCCAAGCAGCTGCATCCCCTCCAGAGAAGGGAAGATACTCCCCCCAAATGGGGGAGCCATTTCACTCTCTGCTGTTATTGAAATCAAGTCTCCCATGCCTTTGGCACAGCTCATGTGACACAGGAGATTTATCCCTACAGTTTATGCAATGCCACCAGCTCCAAGGTGTTTCCAGAGTAGCTGTTGAAATAGGCATAGAATGGCTTTGTAGCAAAAATGTCACACCTAACACTTCCACCCTGGCTCTGGGTCCTCGCCCTAAATGAACTGACCTAGAGCCACAGCAGCATTTGAAGAAACCACCCTGCTTTTCACCAAACACATCCACAGGCCTCCAAGCCACTCCAGAGGCATCAGAAAAGCCAAGACCAGGCAGTCTGTATTGAACAGCAGATTTCTTTGGAACAAATGCTTGGCAAAAAAATGCTTTTACATTTTTGCTTCCTGTGGTGCCTCCGAATGGTGTCTGTTTAACTAGCATGTGCTTATTAATCTGGTAAGGAAGGCATTCTGGTGTGGTTAGTGAAAAACACAGGCAATTGTGTTTTGTGTGGGAGACAGTCCAGCTTGCCAAGCTTGTCTAAACAGCCTGTTCTGCCTTATCAATTATGAGTAACGATTTTACTTCTATGAAGGAACCGGCTCTATTTTACAGAAGTAAGGGTGATCCTCTGACCAAATCCATTGGTAGAAAGGGTCTGAAGATGAAGGCAGCTTGCAGAAGTGAGAATTGCTGCCCATCTGGGGAGAGCTGGCACTGTGGGTTTATGAGATCTCCAGTCCTGGCTCTGGTGCAAGCGTCAGAGTCAGTAATGAGTCTCAACCCACCCAGATCTGATAAAGTCCTTGGCAAGCACCAATGGCGATTTAGTCTCCGTTCTTTCTGCTGAAGAACAACAGACTGCAGTCAAAAAACATTCTAAATTGTCCCACTCACAAGTCATTCACACATTTTACCAGTGCTGGCAGATGCTAATGCCTTTCTGTCTCTTTCTGGAAGCTAGATTTATTTTATCAACAAATAAATCTTGACCCAGTCTGAGTTGGCAACCTAAAGATGAACAGTTTGAATTTCAATTTCCTCTTATGTAGTCTCACCAGAACACATTCCCATGTATCCAGAGCTTCTGAAAGCCAGCCACACTTGCAGTAAATATAAATTTTCTAACTCTGCTGTTTCTAATGCTCTACTGTCTTTGTCTCTGGTCTCTTAGTATCTCAGTAATACTTTTGAAAAATGTCTTAGCCTTGAGTTCCAGGTTAAGAACCAACTGGATTTTGTCAAACAACAGAAAATCATCCTTCCATCAGGAGCTCAGGAGGAAATATCTTTAAAATACCAATTGCTTTCTATTTCTCTGGTGTGTGGGAGGAAGCCAACTGCCTCAGTGGAGCTGCAGCAACTTCAAGGTGTGTACAAATGGTCAAGTAATGCAAGTTGGACAAAAATGTATGAAAAGGGGAGTAGCAGGGAAAATATTAAACAAACAAAAGCTTAGGTCAAATCCTAGTAGGAATGAGAGTTCAATGAGGTAGGCAGTATTTAGCATAGGAAATCAATCTTCTGGTGTGTACTTTGTCTTCCCCTGCATTTCTGCCCTCTTCATTTCTTTCAGCTGCTCAGCCAGTGGAGAACATTGCACTGATCAGGTATTTTCCAGGTCCCTTCAGGTTCCAGTTTCCCTCTGCTCATAAAGCCACCACACACCCTTTGGAGCTGTGGGATTACATACCTGGAATTGCTCAGGGTTGTGTTCAGTCTGTTTGCACTGCAGTGGCACCTGACCAGCCCTAGCTGAACCCTGTGCTCCTCATCCCAACTGCTATAAAAACTCTTGCAGACACTATACCCGCTAAACCTCTCCACCCTAATCCCACTGCCACCAAAAAAAAAAAAAAAAAACAAAACAGTCAGTAGATAATGCAGAGACCAGTATAAAGGAAGCAATGCCAGTGCTGTAGACCTTGAGCTCATGACTCTGGCCCTTTTGTCCTTGCTTTGGCACATTCAACATGTGGGATTCATCACCCTCGTAAGGGTAGCATCTGCTTTTAACTATGCAGGAATTCTATAAAGCATTGTTGTCATTGGTCCAAGAGAGGAAAGCTATCAGCACAAATATCACAGATGAACTGAAATAAGATTTTCAGGATATATAGGTCTGAAATACTTCTGACAGGTCAGCTAAAAAATGCATTAAGGCAGAATATAACACACATCAATCTCAAGAAATGCTTTTCTTTCCTTGACTTCTACCCATTGGAGCAAATCCTGAGCATCTAAGTCAGCTTGTTGACATACTGGGGCAGAAATGACTGAAAAACACTTGTAAAAAAACATTGCAAAAGCTCTGTAATGAATGTCTGTATCTTAGTTCAACATTACTGATATATATGGCAGTCATTCTTCATAGGTTTGCTCAGTGTCCTGGGCAGCCAGGAACCACACTCATTTTAGATTATTAAAGTACAAGTGCATCTCTATTGACATAAACTTGGAGAACTATATCCAAGGAGTAAAAGTCAGGTCTTGCCTGCCATGAAATTAAATCAAGAGAGATTAGTGCAGTAAAGGACAGTGACAGAGAGCCTGCTGTTGAAATACTGGTGGTGTAACCAGCTCGATTGCCTTCCCACTTTGTTCTGAAGTAGGTCAGGAGAGAATCTAATGCTGTGTTTTCAAGTGGCTGGTGGACACCTTGGAGGAGCCACCAAGAAGTCAAACACAGCCAGCAGTAGGGCAGGAGTTGTTCCCAACTCCTGGCCATTGCGTGGATCAGGGAGATTTGGGCTCTCAGCCCCTGAGCTGCAGAGCTGCCTAAAGAGGCCTGGAGCAAAGCAGCCCCAGGAGAGGCTTTTGGGCTGGTGGAGTCTTGCTGGACTGGAGGCAGGTTTGTGGTCTGATTGATTAAATAAAGGGCATCTTTATGTCTGTAGACCAGCAGGGATGTCTGAGTGGGAGATCTTCCTACCTGGGAACGGGGAATGACCCAAAAATGGTTTAACTACAACAAGTGTGTCTTGGCAGCTCAGAGCTCAGAGCAGGAGCCACCTCTTAGCAGGTGTCTCTAGGTGAGCAGGGACACTGCAGTGCTCCATCCTCCCTTCACTCACAGACAGACCACAGTGAGGTCCTCAATACTTCAGCTGTCTTAAATACTATTTATCCCATGCTGTTGAGTTTACTTTTATGGAATTATGGAATTAATTATTAATTATTCATAGTTAATTATGGAATTATGAAACCCTGGACACTTACAAATATGAAGACTGCATTGACTAATGCCTCAGCCAATATTACATTTTATAGTTTAAAGTTAACTGCATTACTGATTCATACTGAAAGATGGCCTAACCCATCCCAGGGATAAATGTAAGTTCTGCATAAACTCACTTAGCTGCCAAATACAAACTGGAATATGGCTTTATTCTTATATGAATAAAATGCCAACTATCTCCCATGACAGTAAACAGGAACAATATTTAAAGGACCTAAAGTACATGATGAGCAGTCTCAACCCTTTTACAAAAGCAAATGTAATAATAGAGGAAGAGAGGGGTCTTATAAAAATATGCAATGAAAATGGCATTCAGAAATCCATTAGCAAGTGGCTTCATCACAGCACCAGGAAAGTATTTCAAATGTAAGCAAGGATTTTTGCTTTTAAAATCCTTAATGAAGATATAAAGTACTAAAAGCCACTGGGAAATCTTAAAAAATGAAAGCAAGACCATGCAGCAAAACTAACACCTTGGTTCATAATGGATTACAAGTCGATACTGTTGTTCTTGCATACATTACTGCAGACTACTATTATCTGAGGGTAATAACTCACTGACTTTTTTTTCCTTGGCCTCCTTATTTCTACTAAGATTTGCTTCATTTATTGATCTCCCTGATGGGTACCATAGCAATGGATGAAACAGGGCCATTTATTGAAACTTCCTTTTATTACGTTAAGCAAAATGCATTCAGGTGAAAATTGAATGGAAAGAAAAAATAGGCACTGAAAACAGGTAAGGGGAGTACTTGTGGAGGATTGTGTTTTGAAACATAGCTTAAAGTTTGTTCTTTTGATAGGAAATTCAGTGTAATCTGTACATTGCAGAGATTCCAATGGTTTTTAAGGAGAGCATTAGGATTTATTAGGTGCAGAAGCTCCTAGTTTCTGTATCCTGCAGCAACATCTAGAGATCAGAGCCTCCCAAAGCAGATGGTGAAGACACTGCTAAAAACTTCTTCAAAATGTCCTGCACTAAAAGAGACCTTTTTCCTGTAGATGAACACTTCAGGCAAAACCTATGATTTTGCTTTTTATGACCACATTTTTTCTAAGTGCTCACCCCCTGTCATTTTGTTGTCAGGTATGGCTGTAACAGGGTGTGTTGTGCAGCCACTGAATGTCTCTGAGGAATGCAAGGGTAGTTTATAAGGACATAATTTCACTCCAAACAAGTCATTCAGTAGTACATTGCTTACTCTGCCATGACAAGGAAGAGAAAATACCCTGGAAGTTGCAAAGCCCTGGAGTTTATCTTTTGCCAGTAAATGAATTGAGGAAAACCAAGCTGATACCTCATATTTGTTGATGTAAACCACAATTAGAGGAATCCTGGCTTCTAAGGTAGGTGGTATCTGAGAAAATGATAATTGAAATGTCTTCTGCAGCAAGAACAAATGTTGTGCCTGGGCTGGTAATGCTGGGCAACTCTCCCCAGTGAGCTGGTGCCCAGTGCTGTGCTTTAATCAGTGCATTTGTGCTGCAGGCCCTGCTTAATCTGTGTTTGCTGTGCCACACAGGGAGCACTGGGGATGTCCCACGGCTGGCCAGCACATGGAATATGCACATCCCTCCACGTGGGCCAGTGCTTCTGCTCTATGACAAGTTCCAATGCTCATCACTGTAGTTCCAACTACAAAAAGCTTATCAATGGGAGCCTTGTGTTGACTTACAGATGCAGGGGCATGGCCTCAGCTCCTCTGGACACTCTGTGTTTGCTTTCAGGCATCCTCACCCTGCAGTGCATTGGGTCTGTAGAGAAAAGCATCATGCAGCCAATATCTGAAAATTAACTGCTTGGCTAGGACTGAACTTCTTCACATTCATAATGAGTAAAAAACCCCAAATCCCTGAATATAATCAGTTATAGAACCATCCCCAAGGTCTCACCTTTGGCTGTCATTCTGTCAGAAGTCACATGGACCCTGGATTCACTGGTCACTTTCTGCTACAGGCACCATCTGCTCCTGGTTTGAACTTTCTGAGGAGCTCTGTGAGTAGCACAGCCTCCTTGCATCTGCTTTGCAGTGCAGGAAAGGTTTATGTTCAACCCCAGATTGAAGGAACCTGACTTTGAGCTCTCAATTAGCTTAAATACAACCAAGTACACTTTTTTTTTAAAAAAAGATGCTGTAAGAGCACACAGCTGCATAAAGGATGAATGATCCACTTCCTTATGCCTGATGGAAAAGAGAAGTCAATGTCTTAAGTGTAATAAAGTTGATGCATTATGGGCTTTAAGAGGCAGATCTTGCATTGGAATAAAGAGAATGCAGCAGGCAATCAGTGTTGTGAAACTACTGTTTATGCACTTCACAGCTTAACAAATAACATAACAATATATAGAGATTTATTTTATAATATAAAATAATGATTCCATGCACAGTAGCTATTCCAAAGTGATGTATTGTTTATTTGTTCTGTTGATGCCCAGCAGTAACTGGTTATTTGTCTCCCTGTGCAAGGAGGGAGTTGGCAGAATCTTACCTTGAAGTCAGTGCTGGTTTTTAGTGGCTGACCATTCAGAAGGTGTTACAAAGGCTGAATCTATGCTGATAAACAAAGGAAGTCCAGGAATAAATCACTGCCCCCAGGGTCAACAGGCTCAGCCTAGCTTAAAACCTTGCTGCTCAGGGCTAGGTCTTCTTGATGGGCCATGTTTGCACTACACTGGAGGTGGCCCTTGGTATTTCTTAGGTACACTGTGGCTTGAGACAGAAATAATTGATGTTTTAGGGCTTCTCTTTAACTTTCAAAATACATGAAATAACACAAGGGCTGTGGTGCATCTCACTAGTTTGGTGGTTTGGGGGGTTTTATTTGGTTTGGTTTGGTCTGTTTTTTTTTAATTAGGATAAACCAGCCAATGTGTTGGGCAGTGGGATTGAGCCACGAGTGTCACCCAGCTATCACCCAGGCCCTGCTCTCTCCTGCACTGAGATGTTAGGCACTCAGTATTACCTGGCTGACACAGGTTTTTCAAGTGCCTGTGCCTGATGATTTGGAGCCAGAAGTGAGAAAAAAGCTTCTCCTGCAAAATCAAGGTGGGCACTGAGGGATGGCAGGTTGGGAAAGCAAAGCAAAGATCATTTTCAGCACGAGAGTCTGGACAGGCATCTTTTGAATCCTTCACAGGGCTTCACAGGGCTTCACAGGGACTTACCACATTGTCATGTGTTCAGGCCTGGTGAGGCAGCTGCTTGTTTCTCATGGGTATATCAGACCCAGATGTCTCCTGAGCTTCTGCAAAGCCCCAGTATGTGCTGAAAGTTGTGCAGCTCTCTGAAGACAACGGCTCTGTGGTTGGACAAAGACGAGGGAGAGATGTTAAGAAAACAAACATCCAAAGAATAAAATGGCTTGTGCAGACTGACACAGTGAGCAAGTGTGTGCAGGTGTGTGCAGCACCTCTGTGGGCACAGGCAGCACTTGGGTTCTCTCTGTTGAATTTGGTGGTTTGAGTCATACCTGTCAAACCCCAGGCCTGAACCTCCTTCTTTCTTTGGACAATCTATTTCCTTTTTCTTTTAATTTTGCAAAAACTCGCTACTAGTCCTGGACAGTGGCAGAGAGGACTCACTGTTCCAAAGCATCTCTATTTGTATGGTTTACTCTATTTCATATCAAGCTGCCTACTCTTGTAGGCACTGGTAGAATCAGAGCTGTGGCTGTGTTTGTTCTGTAGTACCAGGGAATTAGGATTTCTATGTAAGATCTCAGTGCCAAAAGGCTGAGAGAGCCATGCTGGTACCAGTGGAGATATTGAATCTTTGGTCTGATATTATTGGGTCAGCAAGGAGTTTGATGTTGCATCCTCAATGGACTCTTTTTATTCTCATTATTTTTTCTGCGAGAAAATAAAGCTTTGAAACTGCTCAAATGTTGTTGGCCTTGCCTTATTGCATGTAATTTTGAAGCATTTGTTCCAGGCACACTACAATTTTTGCCATTTAGCGATTACCTTTAAATTCCACGAAGCCTTTTCTCATGTGCCCTTGTGCAGTGCTTTGGGAGATTGTCTGATGTGAAAGGCACTATTACACATTGAACTGATTATTGTTGTTTGTTGCTGTTAACACAGACAAGAAACCCTTCTGGCAGGGAAACAACTTCTTTGCTAATAAGTATTCATAATTTGTATCTCAGCAAAAGATGTAAACATATATTATCATTAAATAGGCTGTAATTTTAATTGCCTATAAATGTTATTAATTCTGATTGTGATTATTCAATAGGTAATAAAGATAAAGGCTGTCAAAATTAATTAAGTACATATTCATTAAATTCAAGGTAGCTTCAGTTTCTTTATTGCACAAATACAATTAACACTTAATCTGAATCTCAGTAAGTTACATAATCATGTGACTCAAAATAAAGGGAGGATACAACCTTGGCCTTTTACTTTTTACATGGGAAAACATTAATGATGCTGACATTGGAGACAATTAGACAGTGTCGGCCAATTGTTTTTAGTCAGCTTTCTCTCACATCTGTGGTGTCTACAAGCAAGAAGGGCCATTGTTTCTGCAGGCCTCCGTCGCGCTTTGGCTCTTTGTGCTAACCGTCAATCTCTTGCTGAATATCAAAGCTGTGAGGAAATTAGAACAGACCAGCTCTACTGCACCACACTAAAGCTTAGCAGGGTGCATCCACTATGCTACTAATTAGGCAGTGGCCAACAAAATAACCTGTCAATGTGTGCTTGCCATTTCCCACACACCTGCATTTCATACACTAATAAGCGTACAGCCGTGGAGAGAAAGGAATAACTGCTGAAGTGTGAAAAATGAACAAAATATAACAATGTTTCTCTCCCCACCTATACTACTGCCAATTACCATGTAACATGAGGTAGAATCAACATGTCGGAAGAAATACAATACAGTATCTGAAACTAAAGAGGGGGTAGGAGGGAGCAAAGCCACACATAGCGAGTGTATTAATGTTTGCTGCAGAACATCACACTAAGTGGAATCTCTCTTTATTTGTATAAACCAGGAGGTTGAAAGTGATCATGATTAGGGTTTTTCTATTCACGTCAGCCCAGAGAGAAATCCATATTTTTGTCGCTTACCAAAAATATGTGAATAAAAACAGTGGCAAATGACTGTTCCAGTGCTGTTCTAGCAGACTGCATCCTTCATGTGCAGCAGTGCAGCCAAGCCAGCACAGCCTGACTGAAGTTCTCATCTCCCTTTGATTTACTTTCAGCCAGTCAGTTTCAAGCCTTTCTAAAGTTTCTGTGCACCATCCTTCCACCTTACAATTCCTTCATTTGAAATCATATCAATCAGGATGTCAATACCCACTTGCCCGGTGAACTTACTACATTTGTGCTGTTATTTCCTGTCATGAATCTTTCCCCTACCATACACATAGTTAGGAAACTCCTAGAAATTACTTTTCTATCCGAGTGATAAAAGTACACAGAAGTGTCCTGTTATTACTGTGATGAAAGTAGGAGGAGGAATGCTTATGCAGTGATTAGAAATATTGTGTTTGAAAGCAGCTCATCCTCGAAACACAGAAATCAGTTTTATTACAAGCATTGTGGCATCGCTGCAAGCTCACACAACTCCCACTTACAAGCCCTTGTAAATTGCTAGGTTTCGTACCGTAGTAATTCTCACACCATATATTTCTTTCCCTTTCCCTTTGCTTTAATGCCTGATCAGATTGCAGGAGTGATGATTTAGAAGTGATATGCACTGAAAACAAAGCAGAGCAGAAGTAAAGATATTAAGTCAGGTGCAAAGCACCCAGGGCCAAGCTGCTAAGGCCATTACCTTTGCCAAGGGTCTGACTCAGCTGAATTCAGAACTTCAGACTTGGAGCTCTTTATTTTTTTCCTTCTTTGCAGAAACCCAAGGGTTGTAAATGCAAATTTACTCATATGAAACACTGTGATTCCCTGTAGAACTCCCTCCCCCTCCATCCTGATGCATATACTTAAATTCTCACTTTTTTTTTTTTTCTTCATGGACTTGAGTTTTGGTAGATCAGGTAAATGAAGGCCAGAATTCCCTTCAAAAACAAATCTGTTTGGATTTGGATATGGAAATATATCACTCCTGAGTAGCCGTCCTAGCAGGCATCTTCAGTATAAAGCTGAATTTAAAACATGAAATGAAAACCAGGAGGGCCGATGCTACGTGTGGATGAAGCTGTTTTCCTCTACAGGAAAAATCACTTCATCTCAATATGTAGGAGAAATGACTATATTGTTATGCTATCCTTGATGGAAATCATACAATAAAGGCCAATATTCAAATGGTATTTGTTAGATACTTTTGAACACCACTCTGCCTTTCATTAGACTTTATCCAGGAGCAGCATTTTCAATTATAAATAAAAACTTTCTCCGCCTCTTCCCACTTGAGCTCAAGTACAGAAGGCCCCTATTTAAAATGCAGCTCCCGAGCAGGCCACCAGGCCGCCTGTTCAGCTGCCAGTGGCTTTTGTGTACAAAGATGTTAATTGGTCCTAATCCCCTCCTAGAAGCTGTTTTGGTAGCCTGACCTGGCACCCCAAAGGACACCTTGGTGTGAAAAACTAAAGGGCCCATTGAAAAGAGAGTGAAAAGCAGCACTGAGCATTCCAACACATTTTAATTTCAGGAATTAAAAAAAAAAAAAAA
>VXAX01005990.1:566588-590392 GCA_013399835.1 Leptocoma aspasia | reverse complement strand
AGGGGAAAAAAAAAAGAAAAAGCGAGGGGAGGGGAGGGTGTAGCCAGAGGGGTTACGGCAGAGGGGGGATGGCACACATCATCTTGCTGATTCTGAATTGGTCATACAAAGCTTTAGTAACCATGAAGCTCTACAAACACCCTTTAGACACACACACACACATCCACAAAGCAAAAAAAAAGCCAGGATCTTCTTCTATTTCAGCTCCAGGTTTGGATCTTTGTTCCATTTTGTAGTTTCCAATGCACAAACTCTGTTTGGGAGAGCTGAAGGAACCCAAATGCAACCCAAGGGTCTGACATCCCTTTTTCTGTCCTCCTAGGGAGGAGCTGGGTAAATCCAGACCAAAGTTAGTTTCCCTACGGATTCTGCTGGCCCATTGTGTGGCACAAATAAGCATCCAGCACCTGAAGTAGAGAAGACATTTTTTATTAGGTACTTACAGAGCAACTGGGGCGGGGGCAGGGGTGGAGGGGGAGGACGGAAAGGACGGGAAAAGGGAAAAAAGGCAGCTATTATGGCAAACTTAAAATCAAATGTACACAAGAAATGTTAGATATAAACACTCCCCCTTAGGAAGTTGTAAAATGCTATCTGTTCAGCACGCCATTGTGCAAAATGTACATTTACAGCTTGGGTGGTAAATTATGCTAATAGAATGCACAAACCTCAACCGTGAGGTTTTGAATTTTTTGACACAGTTCACAGATCAACTTCATAGGTCAAAGGAGTTTGCCTCCCACAGCCTGATAAAGTAGAGAGATATACAGTCTGTGTGTATTATTATAATCTTGCTGAATGCAAGTTTTTGAGTAGGATATATTTGGTATATTTTCATCTCCAAATTTGTTCATAATGATTATTTTTCATTAGACACTGCTCTAGGCAAGGACAAAACACTTAGAAGACTCTTTTCATGGAAGTGTCTCAAGGTGTTGAATGCAAAAACCCAGTAATAAAAGCTTCCATAGCACACCAATGTACACAGAAAAAAAGCTACAGTAGCAATTCTTTCACCAAAGAACAACCACTCAGATGTACTTTTTCATGAGCTTTTGCAGTACAAGGGGAAAAAGAGGGCATATAAAATGTTAGATTCCTTAATCAGCAGAGATTTTCTGCTCAAAGAACAGGGGCCCATGGTTAGAGTTGGAAGGTAAGACAAAGACACGATTCTCGCACAATTATTGTAAAACAAACAAACCAACCCCCCGAACACAAAGCGCCAAAGAAATGTGGAGTATCCATTTGGAGAGAACAGCAAAAAGTGCTGCATTCTCCTGCTGATCTCCTAAAGCACTTCTGGACATCCAAAGTTTGCAAATCACATTGTTAGAATTTTCCAGACACATAAAAATATAAGTATATTTTAATGCCGAATTAGAAAGGGTAGCTATCAGAATTTAGTCTTGTTCGGTTATCTCAAGGTGCCTTTTTGATTTGAATGCCTGCTTCACATCATGATAAAATTGCCCTGTCTCTGGCATGGCATTTTCTGGATCAGCTGCTTAAAAATGTAATGGTAGGGTATAGTTCAGAAATAAGGTGGGACCACAAAAGCACCTTAAAAATGGATGAAAATGAGGATGATCTAGGAAAAAAAATTTCCCTTGGAAGCTGAAAAGTTAAGTGAAGGGAGCTGTTAAAATTTCAATGCAGAGTAAAAAGGCTGGTAACATTCCTTTTCCCAGAATGTATTTGTCTTTTTAAACTATACAGACATAATATAATAATTTTGGATGTTTCATGGGTTTGTTTCTGTTTCAAATAACTTCTTTGCAATGAAAGCAAAGGCAGGAAAGGACTCAAAGGGATGCAGGGAGACAGGGTTTGGGTGAGTGTTTCCATATGCACCCCCTAAGATGTGCTGGAGGAGCTGCTCAGCAAGCACAGAGCATCTGCTGGTTGAAAAGGTAGCATGTGTGAGGAGTTTTAATAAAAAAATTCAGAATCAGAATCAGACCTAGACCTCAGTCTGTGAGTCATCTCTGTCAGGTGAATCATGCTCTGTCTCCTGAACTGAACTGATTATTCCCATGAGTGAGGTGAGCAGGGCTTGTTCCAGGGTCATCCATGTAAGTCCTCATTATAGAACAGCCCTGAAGTTGCCTGAACTGAAGCAGCAGAAGAGACTGGACAAACTAACCCAAAAAAATCCTGCTGCAAACCCCACTCTGTCTCCCTCAGCTCTGCAAGCTTCTCTGGCACTGCACAGGGTCAGAGCAGAAGACAAACCTTATATCAACGCAAGGGCTGTTCCTGGAAACCACAGCAGGTCATTAGAAATGTAAAAAAATAGTATTTCTTTTCAAGGGGATTGAAAAGTAACTGCTCCAGGGCACCAAATGGTTCTTGTTTTTCATGGACTGCTCAGAGAAAGCTTTCAGATGAAGCCTTCCTTATGAGCTGCTGCTGGTGTGTGTGGATCTGTACTTTCCCCTCAGTATTCCTGCACTTAAAAAAAAAATAACAGGGAGAGAAACAGTCTCTGAAAACCACTCCTTCCTCTTTTGGGAGGTGAGAGTGTGGTGAATATGTCAAACTTTTTTTTTTCTCCCCATTCTAATCATTTCCCTCCACTCCCCCCCACATTTACAACTCTAGTGGTATTTCAATCCAGTTAATGTTGTAATCCAGTGTTGTAAATGTCACAGGGGTTAATCTCCACCAAGCTTTTAAGAAAATAAATCAGCATTTTCACTGATTTGATACTTTAAAAAAAGTTTCCACCCACTCCTCCTTTCTTTTCCTGATGTGGCAGGAGAGGTATTAAACTCTGGGTGAGCCTATAAAAAACTGTTGGATATTTTCTGTTATCCCTGCCAGGTGGCAAAGAACCACAGGAATATACAACTCCTTTTTGCAGGAGATTAGTAAAATAGAAGGATTCCTAAATGAGGGCCTGATCCTGATGGGCACCCATCTGTACCCCTTGAATTCTGTAGCAACTGGGAAAAAAAAAAGATGAAGCAAAGAATTTGAACAAAAGGGGAAAAAAATGAAAAAGGAGTGAGAGCGTGCAGTGGCATTCCTTGCCCCTGTTGGTGCACCCACAAAACTTTGACCTGTCTGCTGCAGAGCTTCCAGGAATTTCTAAAGTTGCAGCTTTTGCTTTTGAATTTACATCGGAGGCTTTGGAAGGGCATTGGTGGAAACCACAACCACACTCCCACCTGTTTACACCGGCACTCAAAGGATGCTACTCACTCTAAACATCTCCCTGGCATCGAGGCTGGCTGGAGGCACCGGCAGAATAGAGCTGGGGAGGGCAGCACATTTCCAGGGTGCAAAAAATGTCCTTGTTCCTCTTCTTGTGAATGTCAGCAACCGGCGAGCGCAGGCGGCTGGGAAGGAGGGGCCGTGCTGTGCGTGGTGCCAGCTGCTGTGGTGGGGGAAGAAAGGCACACCAGGACCAGCAGCCAGAGAATCAGCCAGCACAGAGCCTCCAGGGTCCTCCCCCAGCCCCAGCCAGGTATGCAGGGACCCCCACTGCCCCCCATCCCTCGTGAGGGGCAGCTCTGGAGAGCGATGGCAGGGATCAAAACGGAGGCAGCAGGACTGCAAAGCTAACCTGATCTCCTCAGGAGGGTGCAGAATGTTACTGCCATGGTTTTATTGTCAGAAATGCCTAGAAAGGTGAAGCAATTAGATATTACAGGTGTTCTCTGCACGCTCTGGGTATCTCAGCGATATAAATCACAATGATGTGATTTCCACCACAACGAATAAACTTTTACTGTCCTACTCCAAATGGAAAACACTGGTGTCTGTGTTTTAGAAATGAGGAGGTTTAATACAAAAGCTGGCCCATGGCTTTCAGAGATAATCTGTCACATAATCAGGAACAGAACATAAACATGTTTAAAATCTCAGAGAGGTGTTGGGGGGGCTTGACCCTACAGCACACCCTCTGAAACCTGCTGATCTTGAACCCAGGGCTAAGAAACCTTCTAAAGGAGGTCTCACAAAACTCCAGAGTGTTTAAACTCTCACATGGGATACACCATCCCCCAGCTCAGATTCAGATGATGACAGCGGTTTTGTGAATCAATTAATTCCTTCTCCAAAAATCTCTATTAATTCCTTCTCCAAAAATCTTTATTCACTTTACCTTTTTCTGCAAAAGTCTGGCAGTATCAAAACGTGCAGTTTTTCTGAAGCTGCTTAACAATGAAGTACCAAAAAACCCACCCTTGTTCTCTCTAAATAACCTACATGCCTAGAAAACAGTGAATACCCAGTGAATACACAATTTAGGGAAAATCAATCTACATCTGTCCCCAAAAGCACAGCAAAGGTAGCGGATGTGGATTGGCTTCCTGTATTTGCATTTCCTTCACACAATGAGTGGATCTAGTTACATTTGTTTCACCTTTCAGCTATTTCTCCAATTTTCCTTTCTGAATGGAGGAATTTATCCCTTTTTTTTCTCCCAGAGTCAATGCTGGGGAGGGAAGCAAGGAAGTTATCAAAGGGGGGAGGGTGGGGAGAACAGCCTAGCCAGAGCTAAGGCTGTAATTACCTTAGAAACATAAAGGTCTATTCTCTCATTGCTGAAAAAGGGGAATTACACACATAACTTCCATTAACATTAATGGGGCTCACCTACATAAATCCCTGGCACATCAATGGGAGAATAGATCCTGTATAACTATAGGTACTGTTTACTCAAAGGAAGTGTGTACCAAAGCATGCTGCCTAAATCAGGATAGAGTGGGTGAAAGCTCTACCTTACTCATTTCATTGTCATTTGCTCTTGAAGGGCAATTATCAAGAAATTATTAGGTAGTGGCATCTTAATATCATGCTCTCCTGCCTTTTTACTTCTTCCCTGACAAAGGCAAGAGCTGACAGAATGTAAAATATTTTCATAATGGATTTTTCCTAGTTGTTTTTCTGGTACTCCCCCTTATCTACAAACAGAGACACACATCACTTGTGTTTATCCCTCTCTGCTCTGTCTCTGTGTGTGATTATGAAGGCTGGGCCAGTTTACAGCCAGTAACATGAAATAAAAGGACTTTGTCTCTCTTTCTTTTCATGGATATAGGAAAGAAAGTATTTTTCTTTCTTTTTCTCAAGCTGATCTGCTGTTCAGAATGGCTATTGCATGAATGTCACTCCAGATGCTGCATGTAGCCAGGGATTTAGTGTTCACCATCACTGTTAAACGCTGTGCAACAACATCTCATTGAGCCAGTGCAATCACAAGGAACAAAACTGGGAACTCCAGCTACCTGCAATGCTTTGAATTGCTCCAGATTTTGGGGTGGTAGGACAAGAATCAAGAATATTTAGAGCAATCCTGGAACTGCAAATCCCCATCTGACACTTTGTGGCTGTAAAAGTTAAGCTCCAGTAATTGTGCAGGCTTACCTTGGCAGGCTGTCTCGAGGCACTGCCAGCACCAGCACGGTGACAGGGGGTGAAATGCTGAGTCCAGGCAGGTACTGAGCACAATGTCCCCTTCACTATATTCCTAAAATACAGGCCTCAAAGTACCAAATGGTTAGTTCTTATTTAAATCTCACATAATTTCATAATTTACTGCTGGTTCTGGAAGCATTTTCTGTTGGGTTTTGTTTTCTTTTTTTTGGTTGGTTGGTTTTTTTGTGTTTTTGTTGGTTTGGTTTTTTTGTTTGTTTGTTTTGTTGGTTTTTTGTTGTTATTGTTTGGGTTTTTGTGGGGGGGTTTTGTTGGTTTTGTTTTGTTTGGTTGGGTTTTTTGTTTTGGTTTGTTTGGGGTTTTTTTTGTTGTTTGGGTTGGGTTGGGGTTTTTTGTATGTTTTTTGTTTTGTTTTGTTTTGTTTTTTAATTCAGGAAGTGTAAAATTCATCCACAGAAAAGAACTGATCTTTGGATGGGGCAGATATCACCCTCACAGAGGAACTGAGTGAAAGGGAAATATGCTCCAGGCCATGCAGAGCAGGACCCCAGACCTGCCCTACCAGTGAGCTGCCTGGTCTGATCCACTCCTTCTTGTTGGCTCTTCCCTGGTTTGTAGGAGTCTCTCTGACTGCTCAGAGGCTGTGTGGGTTTGGGAGACTGCCTTTCCCTACTGTTCCAAGGGGAATTTCTTTAAGGCGCTCTTTAGCCAGCTTGTGGTGCTCTGTATCCTCTGCATTACCAACAAAAAAATCTAGAATTAAAGCGAAATATTGTGTAGCAGAATATAACTGAGAAAAATGTAGATGGTGTTTAATCAGAACCCTAGCTTAAAGTCAGGAAGCATTGTCTCAAAGTCATCCTTTAGTCTGGGAGTTATCAGTGTCTACTCTAAATGCAAGGACAAAAGGAGGAACAGAAAATAAAATCCAGACCTATTCAGGTCTGGTATATATACCAGGGACATAAAATGGGAAGATTGGATTTGTGAAGAAACACAGCTAATGTGAGTGGCATGAGTCTGCTCAATATATCATATTCAGAGAGGGAAATGATTTGTGATGGTCTTGCAGCCCTTCTAGGCATCTGCAGAGATCATATCAAATCTATTTAAAATGTGAAATTTCTGGTTCTGTACGTCAAAGTCAATTATGTCCTTGGCTTTGAAGAGGGCAGAGTTTCACTCCCTATAAACACAGAGGGATAGAAGTTCTCATTGCTGGCTTCTTTGGAGCAGCTCCTTCAGTGGTTCCCCTTTTAATGAGACATGCTTCTCTGGCTGTGAGGGAAGGCCAGGTTCTGCAGACCTTATTTCTATGGAGTGTGGGTGAGCCAATGCAGATGTGACCCTGTGTTTTGATATAACCCCAATACAATTGTTTTATAAGCAGCAAAGGGTGGCAGAGCAGGACCAGGGAATAACTTTGGAAAACTTGTGAAAACAGGGGAGAGATTTTAAAACCAAAAAGCTATTTAGTTGTAAACAGGTGTCCTGCAAAGCTCTTAAAATTTACCTGCTCAGCACAGTATGCAACTAGTTGAAGTAAAATGTATCGACTTTTCTTGGAAAAATTAACTTCCCCTTTGTATTTAGCTGCCAATTTTTATGCTGAACTTTTGCCTTTCCTGGAAGTTGCTCATATGAGCACTTGCAACCAGATTTTACCTACCCGTGTAATGATCAGGCAGGAAGAATACACTAGGCATGCTGTTTTCATCTTCTCATGTCTTTAGCATGGAAGACTTCTGTATCAGTCAAGCCTGATAATAGGCCCTGAATACAAAATAAACTAAAGTAACTAACTCAGCATCATCTAAATGTACCTCCTCATAAAAAAGCAGTGCCCTGGACCACTTGGCCTTCCTGACCTGCTGCCATCTATCAAATCCTATTGATAGAAATAAACCTTGAATAGAGCTGCTAATACATCTCTTCTCTGAGAGTAGCTCCTGACACCATACTTATCACTGGTGCCAGCTTGGGGCTTTTGATTCCTCCTCAAAATGCATTTTTGCACCCTGTCCATGCTACTCACTTCTTAATCTTTCTTCCAAGAGAACACAACCACCTTGATTTGGGGGTTTAACTTGTGCAGACAAAGAAATGCTGCCACATTTCAGCAATATTTCTCAGTCAACAAAGACTGTGATGCCAGTTGCTGATCTCAGCCATAATTATTGAACATTTTTTTCCCTTTGGAAACACGCAATTATCGAATTCATTGTAGACATACTGTATGCACTAACTTAATTTTAGCTGTATAATCTTATAATGGACATCAATGAATAGAGGATTAGTCAAAACCTATTAATAAGGAGATAAAAGAGGCCCTCAGATATTTTCTTTCAAAAGGCACAGTAAGCTTCAAGTTCTGCTTCTAGAGCCAAGCCCAAGTACCCAGCTTGCACAGTGGGCAGCACAGTAGGGGCAAGAGGGAGAAATCACTCCCTTTAAATTGTGGATTAGGAGCAAATCTACCTTGCAGGTCTGACTTTAGTTTTCATTTAGCAGTAAATGCCTTCCATCTCTCTCCTTTGAGATCCCTGAGAACACCTCAAGGGTCTGCACAGTGTCGCAAGCCCATGAGTGTTTCTGTTTGCTTTTCCATAAAAATCTAGGCTCTATAAGGTTGCAAGGACTGTGATGGTATGGGCCTGAGCTGGGGCTAGCAAAGCATACCACCAGCAAAGGGAGCAGCAGGGCAACCTCCATCCCACACTGCTTCAGCTCTGAGCTTGCATTGCTAATTGCAGCAGAGCAAGGATACCCCAGTGTGCAAAATATCCAAATGTGATCTTTTCTAAGGTGGATCAGACAGAGCAAAGGATGCTTTTTTTCTGCATGTGTGAACACACACTAAGGTGTTTCAACCTTAGGAGGAATAAAAGCTTCCAGTGGGTCACATGGTGGTAACTTCTTGCAGTTGGCCTGATTCCATGCATCTGAAGTTGATAGAAACTTTCTGCTGCCAGCAGTGGAGGCTGGAGTGAAGTTTAGGTGAGCTGTATTTAAAAATTTATTTCAACACACATTGGAAAATTGTTTGGAAAATGTGGACTAGGAACAGAGACGTAACTAGAAGGAGAGGTTAGGTGAACATCATCTCTGTGCCACTGGGAGTATTTTAGATGCCTGGCTTTTAGAAGTTTGGTAAGGAGAGAGTGACATATCCTGAGAACTATCCAGTTCAATAGATCATTGTCATTTCTTTTACTGCCTGGAGAGCAGACTATCCCAAGGCTGTTCCTGCAGGTTTGTAATTTCCTTCTCAGAACCCAGAGAGGTAATGGACAATGTCACCAAGAAGAAAAACGATATTACCATTGCTCCCCCAGAAAACCCCTAAACCATGAGATGGCTGGCACATAATACTACCATGGTAGTCCTATGCCTGTATTGTCTGAGGCTTTCTCAGCTGAAAAATTTCAAGGACAGTTGTCAGGACACCCAAATCCACCCTTTAGCACCATTTTCAGTTTCAAAGCTCTGTCAAAGTATTCCTGTCCTGAAAAAGGTACGAGCACACCAAGAGTGTTCTATTACAGTTGTTGTTGCTTTCGTGTTACAACAGCTCATAGTGAGACTGGAGACAGGAATCTTAAAAACCCTAGATGTTGTTAGAGCAGATGGACTGTGCTGTTCCCTGGAGTCCAGTGGCAGTGCAGCACCAAGAAGGGCTGGCTGGACCTTAAGAACTGTTGGCAGAGCTGAGGGGAGATAGCTGTCACTTTATTCTGCACACTTAACTCCTATTAGTATTAATGGAGCAGCGCATCAACAGTTGAGAGCAGATCATGGCCTGCAGCTATTTATATATTTCTGCCTCATGTCTTGCATTTTATGGCACTCAGTGGTGTCACCCATAAGCTTGCAGTCATTGTGTTTCTATTTTGACATATATAGGAATGTGCATGGGAAATTTATAACAGCAAAAAAGGAGGCATGCATTTTGAGTTGAAGTGTATCTTTCAACAAGGGACGTGAATTTCCTTACGTAAATGCTCCTGCTGCACAACCCCCCACTCCAAGACTTCGTGTGGCCCCCAAGAGCTGTTTTTTGTAGGCTGCTGGTGCCCTCACCATCTTGTGCAGGACTTGTTTATTTTTATTTCAGTGGCACTTAGAGCTTCCTGAGGAGTGAGGTCCATTGTGTTATGTGCTGGGCACACAGCTGAATTGGAGCGAGCACGGCTTTCTCTGTGAGTGCTCTAGAGAGAGAATAGACCATTAAGGTCACTTGTTTTCCTTACAGAGGCCAAGGCAGGATTGATTCCTACATTATATTCTATCCGTGTATGTATTTTTCCTTCCCAGTTTCAAACAGCCAAGGTACCAACATATTACTCACTTCCCTTAGGAGAGTCTTCTGCAACCTAGACATCTTGTTCAGACAAAATTATGCCTGAATTTTTTAAGTCCACATTTTTTAAAAATTTCATTCTATTATTTCCAGATGGGGATTGTTCATGCAGAGAAGGACACTTGTCACAGAGGGAAAGGGGAAGGAAACCATGGCCCCTGCCAGGGCAAAGAAAGGGTTGGAGGAGGCAGCCTGAGTCAACCATAAGAAGAGTCCCACTAGCTCTTTCTACCTCCACCCACTTCCAGACACTCCTGACCATGTTTGAGACAGCACTATTGAATCCATTCAGCACTACAGCATTGTATCTGTTCAGAGAAATGCACTTCAGCAGGCCAACCACCCTTAAAACCAGCCCCATTGTTTGTCCTAAAAGCCTCATTGAAATCTGTATATATAACTGGCTGCTGTTTTGTGAGTTAGACATACTTGTGCATTACTGATTTGAAAATGAATGCTCCTTGGAAGGTTATTTTCCTTGAAATACCTCTTCTCGAAAAAATGTTTCTCTTTCCTTCCACAGTATCACTGTGGAAATTCCACCCTTTAGAAAGATGATCAATATTGCTTTGTGGACTGGGATCTGATAGGAATTAGTGTTGGCAAGGGCATTAGAGCACTGGTTTAACAAATCCGTGTCTGTTTACTAAGGAGCAGTGTTACCTGCCTTGCCCACCAGAGAGAGACACAATCACTCACACACACCTCAAAGTGCTCCTCTTGCATGCTGTCAGTGAAGCAGTAAAAGCAGCTGGACTAGAAGGACCTAGGAGGCTATTCTGCTATTCTACAGACTGCATTTTTCACTATCAAGGTATCTTGCAGTAGCAAGAATTCTTAACAACACAAACACAGACTGGGAGCACTGGCAGATCCAGCGAGCAGATCCAGTGACACCTATTCCTCCAGGTGATGGTGCAAAGCAGAGCAGGGTAAAAAGCATGATAGATCTGTGAAGCACCATTCATGTCTGGGTTTGACAAAACTCTGGTTTGTTTCATTAATCACTCCTAGAAACCCGTCAAAACTATAAAAATCCATAATCAGACGTTGTAAATGAAAAAGAGCAAATACATCTGGTGTCTAAATATCCAAAATGGTGTGCCAGCCTTCACCCCTTTTGTGATCCCCATATTGGTGATCAGTAGCTTAGACCTGTTGAGGCAGGTGCCCCTTTCAAGGTACAGCTGTAGTTACCTGCCCACCAAGGCACTCACCACCAGCAGTCATAGAATCAGGGTTGGAAGGCTCTTTAAAGGCTATCTAGTCTAGCCCCCTTGGAATAAGCAGGAACACTTTTCATTGGACCAGGTTGCTCAAAGCCTCATCCAACCTGGCCTTGAATGTTTCCAGGGACAGGGCATCCACCATCCCCCTGGGCAACCTGTGCCACTGTTTGACCACCCTCATTGTAAAAAATGTATTCAGTATATTTAAAATAATTACCCCTTGCTGTATCTCTACCAGCACTATGAAAAAGTCTGTCCTCACCTCTCTTTTAAACCACCTTTAAGACCAGGGGCACCTGCATCCCCACTTCATTCAGCTCCTGGCTGGATGAGGTTATTTCTGCAGTTGCTTGTGTGCAGCACTGAGGTGCATGCTAAGACTGGCTTCCAGGTGCATTAGAGAAAGACACATTCAGCTCTGGTTGAGGGGGACAAAAAATCTCCAGCTCCACTTTGAAATGAGGGGTTAAACAAACCTGTGCTAAATTGGACTGCTTCACAGAGTGTGGTAATGGAGTTGATGCCATGTGGATGGCAGAAAGTGTACACGATATTGGCCGGTTGTTTGATACTGCCACTCTAAAGGCCCCAAGAATTAGACCAATTTCACACTAGAAGAGGTGCTTGTTTCTCACATTTTCTTTCACAGTTGGAGTCCTGGTCACTTGTTGATCTTCTGTCCTCATAAAATCTTTCCAGTTCATTTAAAAGTTGGCTCTCTTGTGCATTTCTTAAATTCTTTCTGAAGCTCAAGGTTTGAAATGCTTCCTTACTTCTGAGACTCCAAGGGCAAAACTGTAAAGTGAGCACCCTGACCCCAAAGGCCTTATGCTGCCAAGTACAGTCAGCAAGGATTTGTGGTAAATGGGGCTGTGGGATCACGCTCCAGTATTAAGTACTGACTAAATGGTATCTTGTACTTGAAGGCTTCAAAAATCCTTCGCTTTGTCTCCAACCTTCTCCAATGCATCTCTGTGATACAGGGTAGAAGTTCTCCACTGAGAGGTTTTCAAACTTCTCTTTTTAAAATTTTACTCTCCCCATAAAAAACAGGTGGTCATATAAGGCTGGTAAGTTATTTCCTTTAAGTTAAGGACATCTCTTCTTTCTCTGTAATTTTAGAAAATAGTACTGTTGAGTCCTTTTAACATTGTTGTTTGCAAGATAACTCATGAAAATGTGGTGCTGCCTGTGCAGCACCTTTCCCTCTCTCAAAGCACACTATGTACATGAAGATGAATATTTCTTACATAACAACATAGACCAGGTAACATTATATTAATTAGCAATCATACACAGTTCTGGCTATGGAAATAATTCAAGTCCTGCACTGTTTTGTGGTGCAAAACTCATCAGTTCTAGAAAATTACTGCAAGAGTTCACCAGTAGATTAACTCATTAATTAATCAAGACTGAAACTGTTGCCTACTAGCATGGTTGCAAAACATATTTTTGGTTTGTCTCCAATCCCAGACTATAAAGAGTTAATAGAGTCATTACTAACCCATACACACTTGGGTAATCCCCACAATACTACTACTCACCAAAGCACACCTTGAAGGTACAGAAGTCCCTTGTCCTGTTATTATGATGCAGACATATTTATTTTACATATGTTGAATTGGTTTTTCTTCTTTTTCTGGTACTTGTCACCTCTTGATTTTTACACATCAAGAACTTGCAATGAAACACTTGATAGTTCTTTATGAAAATGTCATAAAACGCCTGATTTGGATGTTTAGATTAGTCTCTTAAATCTTATGCAATAAATTTCAGAGTAACAAGGCAAAAAGGGTTCAGCTTTAGACCAAAGTTTGTTTCCTGGATTTGCTCTTCTGTTGGGATACTCGCTGTTTTAACCTGCACAAACAGACTTTGCAAAATCTTTTCTGCCACTGAATTTTTTTCTGTGTTATCTGCATATCCACACCAATTACCTACAGAGTGCAGGCTGTTTCAAGGGTTGTTCTTAGCAGAAGCATACTTGTGTCTATATATAGCCAGATATTAAACTTCTTGGAACCTCTCAGAGAAGTGAACTTTGAATTTTTTTTTCAATAAATAGTCCCACAGGTATTAGCAGGAGTATTTTATAGTGCTAATGTACTCACATGCATCTAGGGAGTGGTATATCTGCCCTCTAAACTGTGAAAACAAATGATCAGGTATCATTTGTTTTCACAGTTTATATCAGGATTTATCTTGAGTTTAATATAAACTAGCATTACAGTTCTTTAAAGGGTTTGAACTTGTGGCTGTAGACTTTCCTCTGTTTACTGTGTTCTTAAGGACTGTCAAAGCTATTTATTGTCATTATTCATATGAAAGAAGTGCTTATTGATTGGCCTAATTATGCAAATGCACAGCAGGGGAGAATTTCTACCTACAAATCTTACAGCATAAACTAAATAAGAGTGGGAACAGAACAGAAAGGGAAAGCAAATTAACAAAGTGGTAGAACTGGAGCTCTCTGATTACCAACCAAGATCTGCACATTCTGTCCCCACTGAATTTCTGTAATGTTGTACTTTCTCATAGAAGTTTCCCAGACACGCAACCATGGCTCTAGAAAGAGCATTTAATGCTTTTAAATAAGGATCCTGATCACCTGCAGATCTTAGAAATATTGTTTCAGTGATGTCAAGGAAATAATCTTGCTCCTGTTAACTGTGACAAGATGAAATTGTGTTTCATGTATATTTGGATTATATGGAGTTTATGAAACATGGTGTGCTGATTTTGGCTGTGGTAGACTCAATTTTCTTCACAGTAGCTGGTGTGGGACTGTGTTTTGGATGTGTGATGAAAACAGTGTTTGTAATTCATGGATGTTTCGGTACTGCTGAGCAGTGCTTGCACAGAATCAAGGCCTTTTCTGCTCCTCAACCCACACCACCAGTGACCCGGCTTGGGGACAGCTGGGACAGCTGACCCCAGCTGCCCACAGGGGTATTTCCATCATGCTCAGCATACAAAGCTGCAGGAAGAAGATCACTCTGTGATTAGAGTTGTAGGGCTGAACCGAGCAGGCAAACCTGCCAAATGAAGATGTGCACTGTGGTATCAAAGGGAGTTGCAGCAACCAAATATTTCATTTGAAACAATTTTGCGTTTCCTGAATTCTCTTTCCTGATTAAACACATTCATGACATGGCACCTCATCCCTGACCTGTCATTTTGGTTTTATCAAGAGCTGCCTTAAAATTTTGTGAAATGCTCAGATCTATTCATTTAAACTCCTTCCTATGCCAGTGTTGGTGCCAGGCCTGCACTGCAGAGGTGGGAGCGATTCCCGGCGGGTGCCATTCCCAGAGCCCTGCCCTGTTGGAGTTTAGCCTTTTTCTGACCCAGAGATGGGGCAACTGAGAGGCGTTTCAAAAACTTTTTATTCCATTTTTCAGTCTCATATGAAGGGTGAGACAATACAGATGTTACAATTCACGCTATCACAATCAAAAGCCGACTATTTCTTAATTACAGAACACTATAAGCGTTTCTTAGCTTATCAGCTTTTTACCACACCATGCTATAGATACCTTAAAGCCAATCATCTAAAACTACTCTTTGTAAGTGTTCTTGCAATGCATTTTTCTTNGGCCCGGCCGCGCTCCGCCGCCCGCGGGCGAGCCCCAGCTCCCAGCCCTGCCTCAAGAACAGGCTTTGCCTCCATCAGGCACACTGTGGAGACAAGGTGAGCTCCCACATCAGCCCACCTGGCACGGCTGGGCGTGCATCCGGAGCAGGTTCCTCTCTGAACATGAGCATTTGCACAGAAAGGGATTTTAGGAATCGTGTTGATATTTATATTAATTCGTTTTTGTAGCATCGTTGGCGCTTAGGGCACTCTTGCAGAAAAAGACTGTGAGCCTGAAATTTTTATGCCTCTGGCTAAGCTGGTGCTCTGGAGCATTGCATTGTGTTTTTCCTCTTTGATTCATGTGTCTGATTGCCCAAAAACAAAATTTAGCTAGAACATTAGAATAATTGCCTTAACTGTGGATAAAAAGATAGAGGTAAAGCTCACACCTTATGTTTCATACTAATTATATCCAGAGGGATGCAAGGTTTGGCTCATGAAGAAGTACACCATCTCATCACAGAAACAGTGCTCACTGGTCCACAGAGCCCATAGAAGGTAAATACATGCTCAAAACTCCTATTTGCAGGGAGAGATTTCTATAGACATATTCTGGGCAGCTGGATTTGAACATCTTCCAACAGAGTGAAAGTATTTCTTCCTTACTTTATTCCTTTTTTACAACTTTGTTTCATAATAAATATTGTATTCATTGATTTTTTTCACCTTTTCCCCATTTATCCACTCTTCTCAAATAATCTTCACATATTTGTTCTCAGCATTGAGCATACTTCTACGAAATTTGAGATGCACCATAGAAGAATTTTTACAACATGATTATATGGCCATTTCTTCTTTTATATACACATTTAGCCCTTGCTTCTATGAAAGCCTGTGCACAGAGTACAAGGCATTTCCCTGAAGAGCACTAGGTCAGGCTGCCACATTTCTACTTAGAAACTTCAGGAGCTCAAATTTGTAATAAAATACAGACTAACAGCTGAACTGGAAATGCAGCTTACAAGTCTGGTGCTTTCCCTTTGCAACAGACAAATTCCACTTATAAAAGTTTAAATCAATTCCTCTGGGTTTTTCCCCACTTGGCTCTTCTGACAAAAGAGGAAATTTATTCTGAACACAAATGGCCTATACTAAGACTGAAGGCAGTCCCTCTATGGTGATCATATTCTCACAAAATACCATTTAAAATCTACATGAAAAAGGATCTGATCTCATCAGGTAAAGGCAGTAGGACACTTGGCAAGTGGATGAGAAGCAAACTCACAAGTTTCTTAGGATCTTAATGTTAACAAAGGGCAACTATTTCATGTATCTCATGTTATTTTCCCTATGACCACATTCAAATTACACCAGTGGAAAAAAGTATTAAATATACATGCAGACATGATTAAGTGTGTGCATGTATAAATTAACTTGGTAAATAATAATAATGACAGTAAAAATATCTAAGAAAACACAATGCACTAAGAAATAATAAGCATAATCCCTTCCATTCAAAATGTTTCACTCCATGGGGCCAGTAATCCAAGACTGTTTCCATAAGGCTCTGCTGTTTTAACAGCTGTGACATGGTATAAAGTTTCCTATTTGGAGCCTGAGCACAATTAAAGTCCTCCTCAACACCTGATGTAATGGGCTCTTATTTGCTAATTCATCTCAGTAATCAGCTGATCTTGAGGATGTTCACAATGCTGTGTCCAGAGAAATATAGAGATTATCTTGGAGCATGCACTCAGAATGCCTTGGATTGCCTATTTATCCCTCCTTAGCTCTTTATGGCAACAGACACTTCATTCTCCTGCCTGTTTCTAATTTCCATTTAGGATTTGGTTTATGAAATTGTTTAGAGGCCTCAAGGAGATTATGACTGTGTAGTAGTAGACACCCTTTAGAGGTTTAAATCAGAGACCAGGCAAGAAAACAAGGAAAGGAAGAAAGATCAAGCCTAACAAGAGACAATAACTGCTAACATTGAATTGGAGTCAATTATGGTGACTGTTAAATTTTTGATCACAATTTTGCCTCAACTTTATTTCAGTACAAGTATACACTCATACCACCTTCTGAATAGGTTTAGATGAGCATCAGCATCCCCATTTCAGAGGAAAAGCAGATAGAAACCCACTGGCCAATGACTAACAGTGCTTTCAGAATCAGACAAATTCTGGCAAAAATGAGAATTTGTCATCTTAATTTTCTTCTTAATTTTCATGGCTTTTGAATTAAGCCATGAGGACGTCCTTCCATGCTTCTGTGCCTACACCAGGTTGTCCTTCACTTGCTTCTCTCTCTAACAGCATTTTTGTAGCCAGGTGTGACCTCAGTAACCTTTTTCTCTTTTTTGTGTCCTGGCTGGCTTTCTTCCCAATATCCAATCTGAATCCCTGGAGCCACAGCTCATGACTTGCCAACTTGTTGCTTGCCAGGATGAGTTTCTTTCTACTTTTTGTCCACTAAAATAAGAGAAAAAACAATTGTGGAAGGGAATTTAAAAGAACAAGAACTTGACAAGGCTTCCCTTGCAAATCTTTTGCTGGATTGATCCCTCTACAGCTAGACTAATAGAAAATCTTCTAATATGTAAAGGATACCAACCTTAAGAAAAATTTAAATTCATGTTAGCATTCATATTTTTTTTATTTTTGAGACAAAATTGGAAAACCAGTTTCCCTTTGGTTTTCCATCCATCTCACAGACTGTTTTCCATGCACCTTCAGTGACGTGCTTCTGGATTGTTGTGGCGGTGCATCTGCCATCCTCCTCATCCTTGGGCCTGCTCTGTGATCTCAGAAGCTCCTGACAACCCTTGATGGAACCAGCTGAGTGGTGAAGTGTCCCTTGACCACACCAGCCCAGCCATAAGTCACTCCCTGGTTGTACCAGGAGCTCTTGCACGGTAGAGGTGGAAAGTACCAGAAACAGCAGCTTCCCAAATGAGGTGGGAAACAAAGGATAAGCAATTCTCCTTTGTAACCTTGGTAATCCACAAACTTACCTGAACTGTGGCCTGAGTGGAGTGGCACCAGTGTGAACTGCAGCCTGCGTGGAGTGGTACCATTGTTACAGCACTCTGGGAAGCTATAAAAAAAAAGCCCAGTAGTTATTGGCTTGGGTTATGGTCAGGAGGGAAACTTACTGATGGCCAAAGTCAGTCATCTTGTGACCCTATAAACAGTGGTCCTAAGTGAGACACCTTGAGTTCTCCTGGACTGCAGCAGCTGCACCAGCACCTCCCTCTGACTGGGGCACCTCTGAGAGCTCCCAAGCCAAGCTTGTGATACTCAAGGAACTGTCTCTGACAACAAGGCTGAGGCTGATTCCCCCCCCCACACACATCTCTACATTCCTCAAAGTTTAATTCCGCAAAGTTAAACCCTTGCCTGTCAGGAAATGCAAAGGGATTTGGTGTGAGCATTTCACTGAACCTGAGGAGAATTTTTGATAGGAACCTTTACACCCATAGAAATTGGTGTACACCTCATTTTACCTGTGTGCCTGTGAATTGATTATGGTATGAATGTTACTGTCTCAAATTTATGGTAAAGTCATTGTTGTAGTGAGCCCTACTGAATCACTATTGTAAATGTTAAAGAATTCAGTGATTGAGTGCTGCTGCTAAACCCTTTTGCACCCTTGTCTTTGCATCCATATCCTTTACACCTTTACCTGCTTTTGCATTCCCAGATTCCATACAAATAATTTCAAATGGCTTCTAATTTGATCTTCCTTTTTACACTTTAACCTGTGCAGTAAATAGTAGAGTGAACCTTGCCATCAAAGTCTTTCAAGTTGCATTTCCACAAATTCATATTAAACCCTCCTTTTGCCCATACCTTTGGTGGTGTTTCTTTAAGCAGCCAAACCACTCATTTGTGAGAGCTGTAAGAAGAGGTTTCTTCCAGGTAGATGTGCCTGGTTCTGTGACAAACTTTGTGGACCTGCCTTGTGTGGATTGAACTGTTTTATTTGCCCTCTGCTACATCTAGTTCCTTGGTTTTCTGCTTCAGCTGAAACATAAAAAACCAATTTATTTGCCCAGGCTCTGACATCTCATCAGATGGGGCCTGTGATCCAGTTTTCTTGCACTGGCAATGGCACCAAGTGCCAAGTAAAGGTTTGTGTTCTGGGCAAATCCTTATACTGGTGTGATGTTTTCATTCTTGCTCACAGCAGGGAGAACAGAAGAATGGGTTGCAGATAGCTGAAGAGAAAAAAGCTCTGGGAATTTATTACTTTATTTTTTCCACAGGGAGAATAAGAAAAAAAAAGGCAGCACCTCTTGGCAAACAGTTATATTAAGTACAGTTCACAAGAACTGTGTATGAAATAAGTTAAAATTACTTTGATTGTTCATGAGAAAGGAGACAAAGAAAAGGTAACATGGTAAAAGAATTAAAAAGGACGTGGTTGCAGAAGGTGGGAACATCTGTTCTGCTACTTCTAATGACAGAACTTGGGACAGTTCATGTGAACAAAAAGTAGAAAATATATACAAAATATAATAATTTTTGTTCTGTGTGTGATTGACTGTGGAACTCACTCCACTAGAAAAGTTTAAGACTTAATATACAAACTAGAATCAGTCACTTACACAGAGGTGAAGAACAGCATGAACACTAACAACTACATATAGAAAGATAATAAATAAATACTGTGCTTAAGTTGCTCAGCAATTATTAGAAGCAGAAAGATGGGGAGTAAAGTGTTTGTTAGAGAGTTCCTACACCTGAGTAAGAAATGTTTCATGTCAGCCCCTGCCAGCCAGGACTGTAGCCACAGCTTTGGTCCAGGGTCACAGTTTATATTATGGCTGTTGTATAGACAGCTTCACATCGATTGATTTCATTTTAGCTTCCCTGGTAATTTTGTTAAACACTTGCTGGTGGCTGTGACTTGATTCTGTTCAAGAGTTATCCTTTGGAAGTGTTTTTCTTTCCTTAAAAGAAATTAAATACTCTGAAGTTAATCAGAGACCTCGTGTGCTTTTTCACATGTCACAAGGTCATGTATCTTGGGCTGATGACAGGATTGCAAATGGAGACAAAGTGGTCAGAGGCTGCACTAATCCCTGGCATGAGGGACATGGAGGAGCAGCAAATAAAGCAGGGTCTATGTTAAGTGGGTGGGCAAATGCTTTTGGAAAAATCCTCTAAGTAGACTGATTCCCCTTTTCCCTATGTGTACCTGGCTAATATTGTTTTGTGTTTTCTCTGGGTGCTCTGGAGCTGATCTTGGGAGTTTTGCTTTCCTGAGAGCCATAGGAAGAGAGATATTGTCCATGTACCTGTGAAAATATTCCTTGAGTTCAGATGAACAAATTTAAATAGCCCATGCTGCACTCCATCTTTTTAAACCCTTGCTCACTCTAAGCTCTATGTGTAGCTGCTGTAAGGGAAAGTTTGGGGAAGTCTGCCTGCCACTGAAATCCTTCTGTGATTTCCTTTAAAAATTCATGCCAGATATAGATTTATACTTGGTTTATTTGCTTTCCTACTAAATATTCCTGCCCCTCACACTCACACATGCTCCCTCTGCATAAGCCAAATATTTCTGTGTTTGAGCTCTAATACCCCAGTGATGGCCATAAATAAAAATACAGCACAAAATGCAGCAAAACCTTTCAGCAGCAAATAGCTTCAAGAAGGTGGCTTGTGTTCATTGCTCCAGTAGGATGAAACTCAGCATTTCAGTGCAAACAAGCAAGTAGTGTCTCTGGGCAGCACTCAGCTTCAGAACAGCTTTGGTGTAGTTGGGGAAAAAAAAAAACAAACAACAAAACAAACAAACCAAACAAACAAAAACCAAGCCAGCTTTTATATTCAGACTCACTGTGTATGTAGATGTGTGTATGAAGGATTTTTAACTTGTCCTGTGCAATGACACAGGTGGTATTCCTTCTTTTTTTTACAGAAATGCAGTCGAACATGTTTTAGTCTGTTTTGTAGAAAGCAGGCTGTTTTGGCTCTCAGGGACTCCACACTTTTGAAATGCTGAAAATTTCAAAGGAAATGACAAATTGCCTCCCTCTCTGTGGGGCTCCAAGGTTTTTGCCTGAGTCACAAGCAGAGACTGAAACAGGACTGTGATAGCCCTGCATGGGACTGGAGAGCCTCTGGCTTTTGCTCTGACCCCAGCCCAGAAGCAGCCTCTGATACAGGTGTGGGACAGGCGGAATTTGAAGGAGACATAAAAAAAAAAAAAAAAAAAAAAAAAAAAAAAAAAAAAAAAAAAGGAAAATTTCCTGAAGTATTTCTTTTACCTGAATGCTTAGGCAAGACTCATTCACACTTCAAGGAGCATCCCTTTTATTTTCTTTTAAACATTCAGAAATAATTAATAGTAATAAGAATAAAAATGTCTAGCTCTTCACATGTATACTGAGGGCTGCAAAGCTGTAAGGTAAGGACTTCTGCTATTGTGTCAGCAATTTAGCCTGATACTGCTTAAACTGCCTTACAAGAGGAGCAAAGGGCTTACACTGACCACAGCTCCAACCCTGAGACTGCAGATCAGGCCAGCAACCAGAGAAAAAGGGCCCCATGACACCTGTGTGAGGGAACAGGAATTGCTCCTGCAGTCTCTGGTTAAATAGAGTAGCAGGAAAATCCTCTTTTTAGATGAGGGCACCTGAGAGCTCTGTTAGAACACATTTGTGCTGCTGTTCCCCTGGCTCACAATGCAGCAGCAAATTTGGGCACTGAAACGGCCCCATCTCAACTGCAGGAAGGTCCTGCAAGACAGGGCAAATTCATGACACAGCTCAGCCCCACGTTTGGCAGGGGAGCCCAGGGAGGGTTTGAGTGGTGATAATTCCCTCCCTGGCAAAGGCAGCCCGGGCCAGGGCTCCCCTCTTTGTCTGATGCTGTGCAGTCCAGGCGAGGCACAAACTGAAAACTATCCTCTCCCTCCAGGTCTCCCTGGCAGATCTGTTTTGTCACATTCAGCTCTTTTTAACAATGCTTTTCCCTCCCGTCCCCTTGAAGTTTTCCATCTTGACCAGCAGTTTCAATGTCACCGCTTCAAATGTCACCTGCGATCCCCTCCTTCATCCCGGCTGCCCTTCCCCAGATCATTTCCACACACTTCATAAAAAAACCCAACCAAATCAGCATCACCACTGCATCCTTTCCTCCTAATCTGGAGGAGTGCATCCCATGAGCCTGGGACAGGCTCATGGCAGAGCCCAGTGGAGGCCACACCAGGGACCCGTGGGCAGGGCAAAGGCATGGGGAGAGCAGGTGCCACAGTGCCCGGGTGGCTTGGCCAGGGCATTGGGGGGCTCCTGGAAAACAGGGGTTCTGACCTGCACTGGCTGCCCAGAAAAACCCTCAGGGCTGGGCTGCCAACCAGGATGAAAGCAAGAGCTGTTCAGAAAACGCCTCTAAATACCCGTATTTGTGCACACAAGCTGTGCGTGTGTATGTAGATGTGCCTGGATATCTATATGTTGTCACACAACGGATGTGCATCCAGAAGTGCCAGCCAGGCCACTGGCAGGAGCGGTTTGGAGGTGAGCAGTGCCCTGCACGGGGTGGCAGAGCCCGGGGTGGCACCTGGCAGGCCGGGCACCTCCGGGGCACCGGGCACGGGCACGGGCAGGGGCGGGGATCGGGCCCAGGGAGCGCTGCAAGGGCTGGGTCAGAGCCGAGCACGGGACTGGGAATGCCCCAGACTGCCCCAGGAGGGAAATCACCCTCTAGGAAGTGAACCTCGCAGCTCCCCCGCTCAAAATGAAACATTAAATTTAATAAAAAAGAAAAAATCGGGAAGGTTATGTAGGGATAGGGTTTTGTTGCTTTTTTTTTTTCCTCTTTTTTTTTTCAGTGCGTGTATAAATGAAGGCAATTTGGGTGCTACAAATATAAGACGAAAATACACCTAATTCCATCATCATATAGATATAATATATTTCACTCTCACCACATAAATACAAAACATCCAAATATCCAAAACATTCAGAACAAAAGTTAGTAGCAAGGGCTCAGCGCTCGATCCATTCATTATTTTTTCGACTAGTTGCCTAGAAACTTCAGACGTAAATAATTTACAATAAAATTACTATTTTCTTTTCATCCAGCTCCTTCTGTCCAGTTCTGGTCTATAGTTAATTCTATATTCTACAGCAACCATTCCACTTTTTGTATTTTTTTTTCTTTTTTGGTTACAGTTTGGTGGCACGTATTTATACAGTTTGTAAACGCCATGTGTTAAAGTTTAAAGAAAGAAAAGAAACTTAAAACCAAAGTAAATAATTTTTTCCCCCGAAGAACTACCTAAGTACAGCATCCCTTTTGTGGCAAATTCAAGTACCGAAATTGAACAGAAAATATTCGATCCAGAATACTAGAAGGTGAAATACATATGTTTGTGGAGAAAATAGCAGTAAGAATTATTAAAAAAAAAAGTTTGTTACATAGATGTGTTTTAAAGTACAAAAATAACAATAAAAGATACGCTTTTTATATTTTATGTTCGTTTCAAATGAAGTGTGAGCAATATGCGAGAGGGTTATTTTAGGAGGAAGGAAGGCTACAGGGTTTTTTTGTGTTTAGATGAACATTGAAATTATTTGAAAAATCAAATAGAGCAATAAAAATTAAAATTATGATCGCAACAGATCTAGATACAAATAGATTAGCGAGTTCCATGATTTATCTGCAGACTTGTTTTTGCAGATAAGGTTCGCGGGACTGGCCCGTGGGAATTCAAATTAAAAAAAGAAAAAAGGAAAAAAGAAAAAAAAAGGGGGGGGACGTAGTGTTATCTCGAAGGACGAGAAAATTTTATGCAGAATTTCTGCAGCCACTAGTTTCTGTCTCCCTTATTCGTGACTGAAAGTTCAGTCCGTTTCGGCCCTTCCCACATTCAAGATTTACCGTGAAAAAGAAAAGTTGCTGGAGGATTTCCTGACTGGTGTTAAGGGCTCGCTCGGTAACCGGGGGCTGTAGTGCAGCGAGTGTGGGGGTAAACGGAGGCCACAGGTGGGGCCCCAAAACCTTTGTGCTTAGAAATCACTGAGTCTGGGAGACACAAAAAAACCACCCCAAAACGGGCATCACCTGGCAGCTCCATCCTCCTCTCTCCGAAATGCCGCNCCCGGCCGACCCTCGCCCCGACCGCTGACCCTCTGCGTCCCTTCCCAAACGAACCGACAGCGCGATCCCGCACGGACAGACGGACCGCGGGGCAGGGGGAGCGCACCGGGAGGCGCCCGCAGCCCCTCGCCGTGCCC
>VXAX01005990.1:546743-561289 GCA_013399835.1 Leptocoma aspasia | reverse complement strand
GGGGGGAGGAAGAGAGAGGGAGAGAAAGAGGGAGAGAGAGAGGGAGGGAGGGAGGGAAGGAGGGAGAGAGAGAGAGAGAGATAGCCCGTGAAAAATCTCAACTGCGTGATCCACTAAAGGAGAAAAAAGTTTTACTCTAGCTATTTCATTGTCTCTGCTACAATATCTTTGAGAACCGCAACAGCCAGTAATCCAATAAGACCATTGATTAGGCTACAATGATTCAATTCAAGCAAATGGCCTTGTGCAAAGAGCATGCTCCAGTCCTTCTTGTCACCTTGCAGGGCAGAAGCCCTCTTCATGCTTCTCTCCTTATTCATTCCTTTATGGGAAATGTAGAGCAAAAGGAGTGAAAGATGGCAATTATCTAATTGGACTATTAACAAACAATTCTCTGAGTGTGGCTGTCTGGCAGTGGTTCTTGGGCGAGGTGAAAGGCCACATGTTGCACTGGCCCCATTCACAAAGAGTTTAGGGGCCTGAGAGGGAGAGAAAGAATTTTCCCTGAGAATTTTTCACACAAATGGCGGTGTATCCACCAGGCTGGCTGTCCCCTGCCTCGTCCTCTGCCTGCCTGGGCCACTGCCTGGCAATTCCACCCACCTGAAGCAGGCAGGGCCAGCCCTGGGGCTTGCTGCAGATGGTACCAGAAGGCAGAAGCAGAACACGGCGCCCTGCTCAGCTCCACGGGCCTCATCCTGCCTCTGCTGGTGGAACAACCACCCACCCTCATCCCATGGGACCAATCTTTGTCCAAGGTGGTGCAGTGGAGGGGAGGATCCAGTGCTGGGGCCTGATCACCACAAACAGAAAATTCATGGGAGGCAAAAAAAGAACGGGGGGTGGGGGGTGTAAAGAAGAGGGGAAAGGAGAAAGGAAAGGAAAGGAAAGGAAAGGAAAGGAAAGGAAAGGAAAGGAAAGGAAAGGAAAGGGAAAAAAAGAAAAGTAAATGGCAGTTAATAGGTACATTTCAGTGAGTTGTCTTTAGTGAAAATCTCAAATCTTTGTAGTTTTCCTACAAATCTCAGCATCATTTATTTATATTGCCATTGTCTGAAAAGTGGGATTGAGATTGGTGAGGTTTACCTAAGATCTTCATCAAACCCTCTCATTTCAACTATATTTACACATACAACCAGACATGGAACATCCTCACAATGGACCAGGTTTCATTTTTCCTTACAGCCAATGCCTGTCAGTGATCCGTGGTGCTCTGTTGTTTTTAGCTCCTACTTGTATGGCAGTCATACCCAGGGGCCCCAAATAAGCCACAGCCCCTCTGTGCAAGGCTTCATGCAGCTACAGAGGGAGGATGGAACGAGTTCATTTCCTCCATGGATCTGCAGTGTTGTTCAAAGGCCTGTTGGGTGACAGGATGCCCAGGAAGCAGAACATTTCAGAGAGATTTGGTCTTTCAAAAGGAGATGCAACAAGTGGATGCTGATTAGGAAAATTTTTCATGTAGCTGAAGTATAGGTTGGGCTTAGCAGGCCAGCTTTGTTGTGTGATATAGATAAACATACACATGTGTGTGTGCACAGGCAAGGCACCACCAACAGTCCCAGCTGGACATGTCTGTTTAATGCTAAACAAAACAAAGTTCTGCTACAAACATTTTTACCTAACAGATTTTATTTTAGACCGAATAGGCATTGTAATTCCCATAAAAGGCTTACTGTGAAATACAGAGGCAATTATAATTATATTTGCATAGGTGTGTGGGTGTATGTATGACATTTCCCCCCATAGTTTTCTTTATGTTAATTTCAATGCATAGGCCATAATAATAAACATGGAGCTATTGAACTCAATTACACTGTTTGAAGCAGAATATCTGGAGATTAAATATTATGTTTGTGTGATAATCTGGCTTTTTTTTTGACAAGCCTCTGATCCAAAGCTCAGTAAAGACCAGAGGAATTTTGTTCTACTTGTGCCATACTATGAAAAATACATTTCAAGGCTCTTTTTGTCCATAGAATTCAGTGGTATAAAGAGGATTTTCCCAATTGAATCAGTTAAATTTGCTTTCACACGTTATGAACATAGCACTGTTGAAGGTCTGGAAATTCAAATAATGAGTCTAATCCTGCAGGAAACTTATAGTGAGCAGACAAGCCTGTCCAAACACAGCTCAGTTACTTTAATTGAGGCCCACTCATCGGCAACAAATAGCAACATCCAGAAGAACACTGAGAAAATCAGAATTTTACCCTTTACAAAAGCAACATTTTCTTTAGTCCAGCAGTCACTTAATTTTGTTTCACCTATTCTCATTCCTTTTCCCCCCCACAATATGCTTAAATCATTCTTGAATGTTATGTTCTTTCAGAACATAATATGTCCCTCTCTTACTGTCATAACTTCAGGGATGTCTGTAGCTTCAGCACTCTCACATCCACACTCATGTGTCACTGGATAAGCAGATTAAAGGTTACTTCTTTTCCTTTCAAATAATGTTTAAAATGTCTTAGCACACTGCACAGGTACTCCCTGGCTGTGCTTTGCTGTGTAGACCTTGCTGCTTTTCAAATACATTTTATCAGTTTGCATTAGCATGTAGAAGACTGAAAAATCTGTTTCTCATTGACTGCCACTATTTATGCTATTTTTATCTCTATTTCACGTACAGGAGAGATGTACATTATAGCTACCACTTCTTATGCTCTTCTTTGTTGATTATAGTAAAAGTTTCAAGCTAAAAACCATGGTTCAGAGATCTTCTGACTCAAAGATTTATCTCAGGGTTTATTAGCCCTAAGCAGATTTTTATTCCATTAATTTTCCTGATTATTTTGGTTCAGATAATTTGCTTTTGAATTTACAGATGCCTTTGGCAAGGAGCTGCTAGGCCTATTTTGGATACTTGTTTAGCACAGGGGATGTGAACTGGTACCTTGGGGCTGAACAACTTCCTGGTTATTTCCAATTAACAGAGAGTATGGTGGTTACTCATAATGATACATGTGGTAATGTCAAGGAATCCCTGTGAAGAGACAAGAAAAACCTCATTATTATGTGCACCAATGTTACATTTCTCTTGGACAGGGTGTTCCTGTCCAGTGTGAGTGACACTGTGTCAGTGCAGAAGAAGAAAAGGTCTTCATCAAGATGAAGATTCACCAGAAGATTCTTCTTTCCCACAAGTCTCAGAAATGTGTTTACCAACAGGAACATTGAGCACCTTATCAGAACAAAGTGCACAGCATAATTAACAACTCTTTTGCTTTTGCAGTTACTCGCTGCTCTTGAGGAAATTTCCTGACAACAGAAGATGGGACTCTGGAAGTTTCAAAATGTACATCCTACTGTGTATTTAGGGGACATTTAGAAGGCAAGTGCTGAGCCCTCTGCTGCAGATAGTGATTTGTTCTAGTGTGAACTCCCTTCATCTCCTGCAAGTGAGCCTGGAAAAGGGACTCTTCCCACACAGGGGTGCAGTATCCTTGAAGAACAGAAATGTGTTTCTATCTGGAAACTTTACACTGCCTTTGAAGGAAAGGATTGAAGTCTTTGACTCAGTTCAGCTCTCTGTGTGAAGTAGAAGGTAAGGTTGTACAATTTTTGTGGTAGTCTGCATGGCTAGAAACAGCTCTAATTCCACTTTCCCAGACTTTCCAAGGACTGATGCTCAGGTACATTTGTGTTTTTCAATGGAATGTGGGTCCCTGGGTCAGGACATAAAAGATGTACATGGTGTATTTTATGTGAAATTAAATGTCACAGGCTCATAAGAAATCTAATGGGTACAACAGCAAGAAAAAGAAAATTTCTCTCTGCCTTATAAGTGGGCAACAACATCAAATATTGGTATGAAATTGGGATGTAGCTGTTTCCAAATAGGCTTCATCAGCTCCTGTGCAGGTGTTATGTTCTTCATGCCAGTGCCTCAAGTTTAAGATAAATGGGCATGCCCAAAGACCTATTTAAAATAAAGCATGGGATCCAGATAATCTAAGTTAGTCCTTGTAGCTGCTACCTTCCCATGCTTTGCTGTGCTCCTGATTGCCAGCCTGGTGCAGAATCCCCAACCAGCTGCTTCTAAATTTTCCTGCATACTTTGGCAGTAACTGCAGTATTGTCTGTTCCAGATTCTAAACTGAGCCCGTTGGCAGGACTCAGCAGTGCTGTTCTGTTGGCCAGTAATAATGAGCATGGGTATCACACATGTATCATGACTAATCATGTTGTGGCCATTATGAGATGCTCCTTACAGTTATCAATCTGGATGTAGCTTATTACAAAGCTTTATTGCCTGGATCATGCCCATGGCATATGCAAGCCATCTGAACAGGGCTCAGACAGGATTCTTTCCGTGAGGGAAGTCTCTGATTTAATAGGAAATACTGTTTGTTCTCTGCCAGTAGATTGAGAGCTTTTGGTTTCAGCTTCACCCATGTCACTGACTCCCTCTGTAATCACCTGAGCACTCAAACCCCCTCTGCCTTCATTTCACCCTCTCCTGAGAGGGGAGTGAGCTTTACCAGCTCATCTCAAGCACTCATGAGTATTTACCACCTCAAAAGCTGTTAGACCATGAGCCTTTACTATTGGTGCTAAAACTCTCACAATCATATTTTTTCACAGAGCCAATAAAAGCAAGCTTGAAGGTTTAAACAAGAAGAGATGTTTGCAAAGGTGACATGTCCAGAGTAGTAGATGTGAACTGTACTCTTTCCAACACTAAAGACCTTTGCATCAAATTAAAAAAAAGAAAGTCACATCTTGGGTTAAAACCATTTAGTTCTCTGATTTTGAAAACTTCAGTCAGGTCAGACTGAACACAAAGAGTGTCTCAAAAACTCATAAGCATGGTCCCAAGGATCCAGGGAAAGCTGCAGAGGACAGTCATGTTGGAATGATGTGAGAGGCTGAAAACTGTCCCTTCACTCTGGGGTGAGATAAACTCTGACATCATCCTAAGGCTTGCCCAGAAGGCATCCAGTAGACTTGGTTAAAATCTTCCTGAATTGGTTTAAGTTTGATATTTTGCTGTTTTTACTTTATTATCATGTGATTACTTTATTCCCCATATGGAAATGGAAAAAGTCAACAGCAATCACAAGTACAAACCGCAAACAAAATTAAATCTCTTCTGGAAAGGTTGGTCTACCTGGATCTTTTGGGTACATCCAACAAATAAGAGCCTAAACAGAAAATTATTGAACTATGGGTCTTGAAGGTTCACTCATAACATAAAAAGAAACACAGTAACATTTACAGGAAATTTTTGGACTGAATATGTAGCTTGAATGCTGGCAGGATTTTGTTACCCAGAAGATAGCAGTATTTCAGAGGGACCTGTGAAAATAATGATTCAGTATACTTCCAAACATTTTGTAATGGAAAATTATGGAAAAGATAGGCAAAAAATCAGTGCACTTTAGTTTTTTAAAACCCATTGGAGATTGTGGGTCATCTTGGGATGAGTCCACTTTATGGTGAATACTTTACCTGATGGATTTAAACATGCTGGGAGGGTGAGCAGCACGATGGCTGACAGCTCTGAGCATGGCTAAATGAAAAGTAATGTAAATCATCAGTGATTAACTGTATAGCTCAAATAATCTGAAAAGCAATTTCAGAATTTTCTGCAGTCTCTGAGGGAAAAGAACCTGCACCAGAAGTCATCAGTGTCTGATTTACTTCAATCTGTAGCAGCAGCTTTAAAAAAACCAAGAAAAGGAGACTATTTGGTTTTGTTGTATAAAGATAGAGCAGAATGCCAAAAAAACCGTCAGGATAGCTGGTTTATGCCATATAGCAGGATTATGCCATAATTACACATTAAATCTGTATTTATTCTTTTTATCCTCTTCTCTCTTGAGGTACATAGTAGAGTAAAAAAAAGTTAAAGAAATTCGAATAAAGAATGGTTACAGAGCTGCTAGGATTAATACACAAGACATGGCAAAGACTGGAATTATTTTGATGAGAAGATGAAGATGGAGCTGATTGTGGAAGGCAAAATTCTAAAGCACTGAACATTGGACTCTCTTTTTATTTTGTCACATGAGAATAAGCATCAGGTTAAATTTAAAACCAGCAAATTTAGAATGAGAAATAAATGCCTAGACACATCTCATCACCTGTGGGAGCTGCTTTTGCAGGAGGTTACTGAGGCAAATACCTTGGTCTGATTTTAAAGTGAGTTGGACATTGTTAGGATTAAGTCATTACACAAGGTTGAAACCAATGATCAGCCTGATTGAATCTTACACCCAGGGCTGGCACTGCTCACACTGGGGAGTGAGGCAGAAGTGCATCTCTTTGGGATTTAGTTTGTTCTTCCTTGAAGTACCAGGAGTAGGATACTCTGTAAGGTGTCTGAAAGACTGGTGGCATTGGGTAGGAAAAAGCTAGAGTAGTACATTTGGGATAGCAGTTAACATTAATCCTAAATGTGGAGGACAGCTCAGAAGTGAGGTTCTGTAAAGCCAAGCTTGTCAAAGTTTGATGTGCTTTGAGTTTCTGCAAAGCACAGGCAAGGACAAGGAGGAGAAGAGCAATAATAAGATGAGATCTTCTGTACTGGTGCACTCCCACCTTTGGGATCACTTTGACGAAGGGATATGCAAAATTTGGAAACCAAACTCCTTGGGCATCTCTGTGGCAGAAGATGCATTCTCCCTCTGGGTGCACAAGAGGGATGATTTTTTATGTTTTCTAGTTCATAGAAGGAAATCAGGAAAGTAAGATAAGATGATTCCACAGTCTCTGGAAGTGTTCACAAAAATGTGGATGTGGCACTAGAGGACAGTTTGATGGTGAACATTGTGCTGGTGCTGGTTGGAGATATTAAAGGTCTTTAAAAATTCTATGATTTTAAGACATCCTAGAGTCCAGATCTTGCTGCTTGAATTCCAAGGCCCACTTTTGTGTGAAAGGAGCAGTATTGGCTACGTAGCAGTTTCACAGCAGGCAGAAACACCTTGGTCAGAAGTATGGCAATTTTTACCAAACTCCCATAGTTTCCTATCCATGAATATAAAGGAGTTTAGGTGTAGTTATAGTTTTGCTTATTTATTTAAATAACAGAGATACAAATCTCAAATAATAATATGTTTCTAAAGACTTGGGTATTGCTAGTATATTGATTGTCTATTTTTATTGCTAGGAGGTTTCTACCATTGAATAACACAAGAAAAAGTGATATTACATTAAAAACATCAGGAATCCCCACATCTGTTTGTGCTCTTGATGGATTAGATGTCGTACAAAAAAATTGAGTATTCTCCAGGTTTTTAACAACCTGAAAGAGACTAATTTGATAAGAGAAGAAATATGATTTCTTTTATTTTTACAGATGGAAGAAATTATTATTTTTATTTTATTTTATTGTATAGATGGAATGAAAAAAAGCCCAGAGAATGCTGTGCTTTCCCAGTTGTGCCAGAGAGATGGAGTGAGATCCTCAGGGAAGTGCTCCAACTACAAGACCATTCACCAAGAAAAGAAAAGATATTCAGAAAACAGAGGTGTTAAACAGCAGGGAAGCTGAATGGCTGCCAAACCCCATTGTTGATTTCTCAGGTGTAGAAATGATGCCACCCACTCCCTGCCCTTCAATATGGCACAGACAACATCCATGTGATGTCTGGCTGTGAAGGACAAACATTTGGCAAGATTTTAAAGTGTTCTTGAAACACTTACTGGGATCACCATGTGCCAGGTAAGAGGAGGCAGGTAAGGGTCCAGCTGTACCAGCCTTTCCCAGAGCAGGGGAAGGCACAGCTCTGAGGACTGATTCCAAGCTTTTCCACAGGGATGAGGTGCTACTGATGTTATTAAATTGCTCTTGACTCACACTCCTGCCATATTAGGGTCAGTTCCAATGACTTCTCAGTTAGCAACCTACTGCCTCGTTAGTATGAAGCTGTTTCATGCAATTTTGTGTCTTGGTTTTATCTTTTTTGTCCGCTCTACCTTCATTTCCTCCTAATGAAGAGCAGAATTGGACCTTTTGGTGTCTGCATCTTTTTTTCATGGGAACTAATTCACCATTGTGTTGGCAGTGTTCCCACTGCTGTCAATGGAAATTATGTACTTTGAAGGAGAATGAGGCCATAACTGTTTAAGAATTAGGCTATTAAGACAGGACAAGGTTTTTTATTTTTATATAGTGCATTACATACGAAAATTCAAAACCGCTTTGTGGAGAAAAGGGATAATAGACTGTACTTCACAGGGTTGTTTGGAGTGGTGCTCTGATTCAGGAGGAAAAGGACAAATGACTGTACAGATGTGAAAAGAATAGCAGAAGAGCTGGACATTCAAAGCAATAAAGCAGCCAGCAAGTTTCCTGGCAGAATAGACGTGGCAAAGGGGAAATGGAAAGCTGAGCTACTGAGAGGAGCTAAATGTTAGCAGGGAAAAAATAGAGACGTTGTAGAACCTCAGCCTAGAGTAACCACTCAGTCCTTCTCCTGCCAAACTTGGGCCAGTGCCTAGCCTTGAATTAAGCAGCACAGGTCAGTGGACATTCACACAGAATCAGTTTTCTCTCTGTTATCTTACCAGTCCATGCTTCTGTCACCTCAAGACACGCGGTGTGTTGGGGAGATGCTGCGGGGCACATGGGGCCATGTTGTCACATCTGTTCCTGTAAAGTCTTTTCAGCTGGGGAAAAGGACATCACCCACTTGCCCAAGCTTGTTGATAGTGCCACACTGGCAGGTGGCTGTTGAGTTATGCTGCAAACCTGGATGTCACGGGCAGCCCTGCGCTGTGTCGTGGGAAGAAGGCTCCGTGTGAATAGCTGCTTCCTTAGCAGATGGAGTGGCAATTGTTGCACTGCGTGGGAAGGCCCAGGCAACAGTCCTTTCAGGCAAATGAACACCACATCTGGATTTCTTTTCATTTCATTATGTTCCCACTCTTTGAGTACCTCCCTCCCATCCCCTTCCTTTTAAATGGGATCTATCCAGTTGCCCGCAATCTGACAGGAATAAAAGGCTGCTTGCCTTGCAGCCCTTTCCACAGCCACAGCTTGTGCAGCAGGACGTTTCCATGCAGCTCTGGCCCTGCCAGGAGCAGGGCAGACACAGCACCCTGCCCATCCTGCACTCAGGGACGGTAGGAGCTGCAGGAAAAACCAGAGCAGTGCTGCTGTGTCTGACCACCAGCCATGACTCTGCACGAGCCGCAGTCACCGAAGTAGTTGAAATATAGATGAGCCCAAAGGCTGTCTCTTCCTCCAGGAGGAATCTCAGGAGAATCTGGAGGCACGGCATGTGATGCACCTCCCTGACTGCCTTCCACCCTACTGCCTCCCAGGCACATCCCAGCAGCTCTGCACGGCTGGGTGCTGGCACTGCTGCTGTGGTGGGGGCTTTTCAGCTGGGTTAGAAACCCTGCCTGCAGCAGGCCAGGTGGGCCAGGCATAGCAGGCAGCACAGACCCTGCCAAAGGAGTCCTTTAAGCAGATGGAGTGTCCAAACAAAGCCATCCAACCCAAATGCATTTCACAGAAAAGGCCATATAGATTATCATCCCTTACAATGCACTGGGCAATAAAGCTCAGCTTCCTCAGTTTAATTCACTGGGATGATTTTGCTGCTGCACTTTCATCTGGAGCTCAGTCATCCAGAATAGCAGAGCTCATTCTCTGAAATGTTAAGAAACAGTTGCATAAAATTGCTGTTTGATCAATTTGATAGCTAGAGCATGTGGAAAACTCCAAGAAACATTTTTTTTTTGCCCAAGCAGGCTTGCAATCAATATTTTTTCCAGTTTTATTTTTTCAATAGAAGCAGCTTTCAGAATTTTCTATTATCGAATCCTTGTCCAAGCATTTACTAGGCAACTGAAGTGAGATAAAGGAAATGTTAATAGTCTTCATTTTTGCAGAGGTGAGATGAAGCTTGAACAGGTGAAACAACTTCCCTAAAGTGGGATATTGAACTTGTGGCACTGGAGTGGAGCCTTGCAGAGCTTTGTGGCTCAATTCCATGTTTGCAATGCTTCTGTCCTGAAGCCCTAAGTAAAACAAGTCAAACAATATAGACTCATAACAGTTGAAATAAGCCATCTGAATAATTAAAAATTATTTCTGTGGTGTTGGGATTTCCCTATTCAACCTCTTTGAAAATAATATTCTAATGTACCATCCAGCAAGAATCCTCTGCCTCCATATACAAAATTTAAGGTCTGCTATTGAAATGAAATGGAAATAAAACAGCCAACGAGTTCCAATACAGCAAGGCACTTAAGTATGTGTTTAGCTTTAAACACATCTGGAGCCCCATTGACTTTGACAGGGCTACTCATATGCTTAAAGATAAGCCTGCTTTTGTTGGATTATGGCCCTGAGGATCTAAGTGCTGGGGGAATCATTTTCATGCTCTCCAGAAAGGGCTTTAAATCACTCTTGTTTAAGGAGAGCTAACTGGTTGGATGTAAACACACCTAACAAACTAATAGATCAAGATTAACTTTTATGCTGAGCCACTTGACATCTCTAGAAATTACTTACTGTTGAAGTTTGGTCCTTATAGAAAATAACGATCCAATTATTTTTTAAGTGAAATAGAGCTGTAGGAAAACCTTGATACTTCCACATGGGAATTTTGTTTAAAAAAAAAAAGAAGAAGAAGGAGAAGTGAGACATAGCAGTATTAAAGGGAATACAGTGTGCATGACGGAAGGACGGGAGAGTTAGGGGGATTATTAGATTTCAGCTCTTGAAAGGAGAAGCAGTGTGGTACACACTAGGACTTTGCTGTTGGTTTTGCTGTTTTGCTGGTGATGCTCTGAGATCAACAAAATAGATGGGCAGCAGGGCAACGTGGCCATAAAAATAGGTTGCCTTGAGTACAGTATCTTTCATTTGTAGATGTTCAAGAGCATAATATAAAGTCCTTGAAATCAGTGGAAATGCTCCCACTGACTCTGAAAAGCTTTGCTTCCAGCTTGGCACTGCTCATCTCGCCGCCCTACACAGGCACTCTGCTCTACTCAAGTATGTGGATGTGGACAGGTCAGCCCTGCCCATCCCCTTGGAAGGTGCAAAGGCACCAGGGTTGAGACCTCACCCCTGCCCTTGATGCACACAACCCTACACCTGGGAAAAAAATGTGAAAACAACACTTGTGTCCCAGGGCTTTTGCCTTCTTTCACTTCCTCACAGTCCATTGCAGGTTGTGGGGCTCTGCCATGTTGGTGTGGTCCCCACAAGTGGGACAGCAGAGACCCACTTGGTCCTTAGGATCTCAGGACTGCAGTGTAGGTGCAACCCATGCACTTCAACTCAGTCCTTCTCAACTGGCCTTGAAAACATAACAATAAACAGCAGTAGTCAGTGGGGGTTTTGTGGTTGAGGTTTTTTAAAGCAAAACCCAAAATTGCTAATACACCACGAAAACATTGCTTTTTAAGTGTTGCCACCTCTGCTCTGTGCCACATTGGAAGCCTGGATGAGAAAAGCAATGGGAAATGCAGGATAAGAAAGCACCACCATCTAGGCCAAGCACAGCAATATAACATCACTCCAGCAGTAATGACAATGGAGAAGGAACAGAATGCTGTCAGGGAATAATGGTGTCCTGCTGGCAGCTAAATATGAAAGCCAAAGCAGAGACATTTATAAAATAAACAAGCGTCAGGGAAGATGAGACTTTTATTACAGAGCAGGAAATAGTGATCTTTAACAATGGTCCATTTCAGTTTCTCTCATTGTTACAGAAATAAAGTGGTGTAAATGAATGCTTTGTCTCATGTATGATTTATTGTTCCTCAGGCAATTACTGGACTGCATTCAGTCTCGTCTAGGGGAGGGAATGGCACGTCATCTGACCAGAGAGCAGCTTGTGGGGGCAAGCAGGCCGGGAGGGGACATGGTTAGTGTCTAAGCCTCTGACCACAGCAAAAGCAGCAGGCCAGGCTGGCTCACAGAGACATATGCTGTAAGAGGTTTCATGTGACGACAGAAAGTTGCACTGCAGCACCGTGACATCATTTCGGTGGCAGAGCCTGGTTAAGCAGCTTCTGCACCTCACCCCTGCAGATCATCCTGCTGTGGCTGCTTCTCCCAGTGGTGCCAGCTGCACGAGGAAGCAGATGGAATGAAACAACACCCGGAAAATGGCTGTGTCCCCCCCAGCTGGAGTCCTCAGTGTCAGTGTTGGATCAGCTGCACAGATGGGGGGTGTGCTGGAGGGACAAGCACAGGGGGCTACAGTGAAGATGGAGAAGGGGCCAGGAGATCCCTGTGTAAGGAGTAATTTTGCCAGGGAGAGGGTGAGGCAGACCATACCCTTAGTGAGAGGGTAAAATTACATTGAGACTGTGACATAAAATGTACTACCCTGACACAGAAAGCTCCCGCATGCTGCCATACCATACATTTATTCTCTGTGGGGTACCAGCTCTATGTAAATGTTTCATAGAGGAAACAGCAGAGAAAGCAGCTTGGGGCAAAAGCAAACAAATTTCCAACTTCTCCTATCATTTCAGGGGGAAAAAGAAATCTGCAAGAAAGATTATGCTGTTTGCCATCGAGGTGTCAAATAAGGGAAAAGAAAAAGAGCAAGAATTTGGACATAAATGAGTAGTCAAGGTGCTGCCTGGAATGAAGCCTGAGCTAAACCCACACTCTTTTATAACGTTCTGTAGGGAAAAAAAACCCCCAACAAACCCCAAAACCCCCACATTAAAAACACAGTAGGGTCATGGTGACAGGAGTACAGATGAAGAAGAGAGAACACATATTTAGGTTGTCAGAGGGATGTGTGCCTTATAGCAATTGGATAACATGAAACATAAAGAAAGAAAATAAAGCTGACCATCAGAAAACATTTCTTAGCAACCTCTTTTTAGTGTATTTTCACGCTTTTCTGAGCTATCTGTTGGTATAACAACCTCTGGAGACTGCAGAATAATTCTTATGGGCTATTTTTAAATTTAAGGCTGGACTGAAAACTGTAAGAAAATGTTACTGAGTGAGGATAGATTAAATAGCATAATAGACCATTTTCCTCTCTAATTTCCATTAAGGTGATTAGCTGGAATGTTGCTTGCAGCATGTTAGTGAAAAAACTCTGGAAACACGGTCATATAGTGGATCCAGTATCCTAAACTAATGTTTGTAGTAATAACAGTGATATAAAAATACATCTCAGGTATTTTATTACTCTAGTTAATGCCTAAGAGAATCACAATATTCAGCACACGCATCTTGCAAGACTCCCCAGGAGAAGAGATTTGTATCAACTCCTTTAAAAGAAAAGGAGCAAATATACACAGGGATTTGGTTGTCTGGTGTGCTAGGGCAATCAGGAAAATTAATCTGAATTAACTGAAGCATGAATTTAATTTGGATCCTTCTGCCAAGTTGCATTTTGCACATCATCCTCATTCAGAAGGGAAGTGTCTTCCACTGAGTGCAGAGTATCAGGCTCTCGCCGCGTACCTGTTGACATCGATACCCATTAGCAGTTTACAGCGGATTAGTTGCACTGTCCAGCGACTATTAAACAGAGAGTTTGTTTGCATTTTCCTATTGCTTATGGTTTGACGGGCAAGCTGCCAAGCATTTTAGAATTAACTACACAAAACCATCACCACCTCCACGGTGGGGAAAACAGAATCGAGAGGGCTCCGTTGGGCTGCCCGGTCCTGGGGGACGGTAACTCTCACAGTATGGTTCGGATGGCGAGGGGCCAGCTAGCTCGAAAAACTGTGTCAGATTTGCGTGTTAAATAGATTACGGGTGTAAATTAGAATGACTAACAGCCTTGGGATGATGGGCAGAGTTAGTGCTTTCAAATAACTTCTCTTGTTAAGGTGATACTCTCAAGCGCCTGCCGCACAAGCCCCACCAGTTTACCTGCCCCCTCATTGCGGTGCTCCCTGCCCTGTGCGGCAGGAACGGCTCTTCCTCTCCCTGAATCCCGCTGCATCGGGCGCCAGCCGAAGGAGGGAGATGCTTTAAGGAAGTTGTTCATTGGGAAAGTGGAGTTCGATGCTTGGTGTTTATAGCTTTGTTTTAAACTGCGGTGAATTGGCAGTACGGAAGAAAGGAAAAAGGAAATGGAAAAGAAAAAAAAAAACGAAAAAGAAAAATGGAGAAAAAAAAAGGAAAAGGAAAAGAAACAGGAAGACGAAAAAAAGAGGAAAAGAAAAAGGAAATGAGAAAGGTAAAGAAAAAGAAAGAGAAAAAAAAGGAAAAAGAAAACTATAAAGGAAAGGAAAAAGGAAAAATTGCTGTGTGGAAAAAAAAAAAAGGGGGCTAGACAAACAAAAACCTGCTCTGCAGGGTCGGCGATGCCGCCGCCCAGCCTGAGGCCGCAGCAGCCCGGCTGCTCTCGGGACAGGGAACACCGCGAGTCCCAGCGCGGGGCAGCGGCGGTGCTCCCCCGCTCCCACTGCGGCCCGGCAGGCTCTCCCCGCCCCTGTCCCGGCTCCGCGGGGCGGCCGCGCCGGGAACGCAGCCGCGGCGAAGGGAGAGCGGCGGGGCCCGGTCCGGCCGCGCTCGGCAGGGCGCTGCACCCGCACGGGCCGAGGGCCGGGGCCGCTGCGGTGCCTCCGCCGGCTCCGGGCCCCGCGGA